>CAUYPK010012089.1:0-27370 GCA_963574355.1 Loris lydekkerianus | reverse complement strand
GGGTTTAATCATGCTGGGGTTCTGAAGCTGTCTGCTATCTGCATTTCAGAATCTCTAGGTATGCCCGGAAAATTTTCTTTCATAATTTCATGCAGAAGGACTTCTGTGCCCATCCAGGCCACTTTGTCGTTTTCCGGAACCCCAATTATTCGTATGTTGGTCTTCTTTGAATTATCTGAGAGCTCTCTAAGAGAATGACCTATTTTTGCTCTCCATTTCTCTTCCTGTTTGAGAGCTTGGGAGTGTTCAAAGGCTTTGTCTTCAATGTCAGAAATCATTTCTTCTGCTTGCTTCATTCTGTTGCTGAGGGATTCTACTGTATTTTTCATATCTTTGAGGACTGCAAATTCTTGCTTCAGTGTGTCTAAGTCTTTGGTGGTTTTGTCTTTACATTTGTTAAATTCTTGAGACAACTTTTGAATTTCTCCTCAAATTCCTAATTCCATTATATTAATCTTGTCTGCAATCCAAATTTTGAATTCGATTTCTGACATCTCAGCCAGTTGTTTATGAATGTGATCTTCAATTACATCTGCCATATCTTTTCTAGGGGGGGGAGTGGTTGATCTATTCTGGTTATTCATGTTACCAGAGTTTTTCTGCTGATTCTGCCGCATGATTATTTTACTTCCTTTGATTTTTCTTGTGGGGCTTTATCGAGGGCCCATACAGTGTTGTGGCCTGAGAAACTGGAGCCCTGTCTTGTGTGGTGGGGCTCAGTGCTTCTGTCTTGTTTTCAGCTGGTTTCTATTTGACCCTACTGTAACATTTACTCTGGGTTGAAGTCTCAGCGGCGGGTAAAAACTAGCGGTTAAGTCACCCTGCCTGCCCACCTCTGGTACCAATTAGAAAAGGAAAATCAAACGTTCCCACAACTGCACACCCAGGGCACTGCCTGAAAAGTCCTCAGTCTACTGGTTCAGTTCAGAAGGTCCAAATCAATTGTCTCAATTGGCACCTGTCTCGGTGGGAGAATTCAAGAGGTCTCTGGGGACTGATCTCAATGGGCTGGTGACTACTCTGATATGGCTTACTCCAGTGCTGCGTGGATTCAGGAGAAGCCACCCAGCAAATAAATCAGTCTGGGAAGTTTGATGTCTCCTTCCCCTCTTTGCCACTCTGTAGGACCCAGTCACTGGTGTCTCTACATATGGCTGACCCATTTGCCTGTAGTGAACAGATTCTCCAGGGGTTTGCACCTGCCTGAATTGCAAGGAAATCTGCTAGGCCTCTGCAGTCTGCCACTATATAGCCGGAGGAGGTGTGGCCTGACATCCTTCGGTGTTTGATGGGGGGGGGGTGTTCACTCAGACTTAGCCCCGCCCCTGATTGATGTTGCTAACAGAACAGAACAGGACAGGACAACTTTGTGGGATTCTGTCTCTGTTTTTGCTAAAATTGCCTGCAGAAGACAGGCTGTTCTGAGTTCAAATGTCTTTGCTGCTGGAGGTGTGTACTCGAATACCCCTCTTCCTGTGCTTTTTTGTCACACCTGGAAGTTTTCTGGGTTTGTGAGCAGTGTCATGCAAATCCTTTACTTACGGGTGGCTTCCTCTCTCTGCCCAGGGAGACAGGGGATGTGGATTCATAATATGTAGAAGTGAGCTGTTTTGCTTTTGTTTGCATCCTTGTGGTCTCAGCTCGCCTCAGTGGTATTGATGTGCATTCTTCAACCTTCTCTCTTGGTACAGCTCGAATCCTCCAGGTTGCTTATGAAATTTCCATCCCTTAACACTCCTTCTGGATGGGATCCTCTGTAGAAAGCTGGCTTCAGTCCACCATCTTGTCTCCTCCCCCAAGGTGACCATTCTTATCCTTCCTTAATTTTGTTGGTTTAAAGCCTATTGTATCTGCATATAAAATTACAACTCCTGCTTTTTTCTGATTACCATTTGCCTGAAATATGGATGACCATCCTTTCACTCTGAGTCTCTAAATTTGTCTTTTAAGTTAAGATGTAATTCTTGTATGCAACAAATATGTGGCCTGAGTTTTTGTATCCAGTTAGCTAACCTATGCCTCTTTAGAGGACAGTTCAAGCTGTTCACATTAATGGAGAATATGGATAAGTCTGGTAATATTTTGTGGTAGAGGATTGGGTTGTTCATTATGGAGGATAGGTCTGAAAATATCTTGATGAGCTGGTTTGGATATGACAAATTTCTTTAACATATGAATGTCATTAAAGTATTTAATTTCTCCATCATTAATGAAACTCAGTGTAGCTGGATACAGGATCCGGGGTTGTAAGTTATTTTGCTTTAGGAGATGAAAAGTCGATGACAACCCTCTTCTGGCTTGAAAAGTTTCAGCAGAGAGAACTGCAGTCATTCTAATATTCTTCCCTTTGTAGGTAATGGCTTTCTTTTGTTTGGCTGCTTTCAGAATTTTGTCCTTCATATTTAGTTTAGTGAAGATAATTATAATGTGCTTGGGGGTTGTCTGATTTGGGTTGAGTGGTGCTGGGGTTCTGAAACTGTCTACTATCTGAATTTCAGAATCTCTAGGCATATCTGGAAAATTCTCTTTCATAATTTCATGGATAAAATCAAACCTTCCTACAAGGGCGAGGCCACTTCATCGGTTTCAGGGATTCCAATGAATTTGATATTAGCCTTCTTTGAATTATCCCAGAGCTCTCTGAGAGAATGATCCGTTTTTGCTCTCCATTTCTCTTTCTCTTTGAGAGTTTGGGAGTGTTCAAAGGCTTTTTTTCCCCTTCAATGTCAGAAATCCTTTCTTCTGCTTGCTTCACTCTGTTACTGAGGGATTCTACTGTATTTTTCAGATGTTTGAAGGCTGTAAATTCTTGGTTTTGTGTGTGTAAGTCTTTTGTCATTTTGTCTCTAAATTCATTAAGTTCTTGAGACAACTTTGAATTTCTCCTTGAATTCTTAATTCCGACTTTTGAATTGCTGCTTGAAGTTTTAATTCAAATTTTTCCTCCACTTTATTAATATTGTTTGCAATCAAAATTCTGAATTTGAATTTTGACATCTCAGCCAGTTGTTTATGATTGGGATCTTTAATTACATCTGCCATATCTTTCCTTGGAGGGGTTGATCTATTCTGTTTGTTCATGTTACCGGAGTTTTACTCCTGATTCTCCCCCATGATTGTTTTACTCCCTTTGATTTTTCCCCTGGAGCTTTTTTGAGGACCCCTACAGGGCTGTTGCCTGAGAAACTGGGACCCTGTTTGGTGTGCTGGGGCTAAGTGGTTCTGTTTAGTTTCAGCTGGTTTTTGTTTAACCCTAGTGAAACAGTTACTCTGGGTTGAAGTCTCTGCTATGAAGAAATATCAGCAATTAAGTCACCGCACTCACCACTGGCAACAATTGGAATAGGAAAATCAAACCTTCCTACAAGCACACACCCAGGGCACTCCGTGAATAGTCCTCAGGCGATTTGCTCTGTTCAAAAGGTCCAAATCAATTGTCTCAGTCAGCACCTGTCTTGGGTGGGATAGTTTAAGAGGTCTCTGGGAACTGGATCACAGGGGTCTGATGACTACTCTGATATGGCTTACTCCAATGCTGCATGGAGTCAGGAGGAGCCACCCAGTAAATAGATCCATCTGGGAAGGTTGACGCCTCCTTCCCCACCTTGCACCACTGTAACATCCAGTCACTGATAGCCCTGCAGTTGGCTGACCCAGTTGCCTGTAGTGAACAGATACTCCAGTGTTTTCACTTGCCTGAATCACAAGGAAATCTGCCAGGCCACTGCACTCTGCCTCTATCTATCAGGAGGAGGTGAGGCCTAACAACCTCAGACGTTTGATGAAGGTTGGGGGGTGTTCACTCAGGTCCAGCCCCGCCCCTGATCGAAGTTACTGACAGAATAGAACAGAACTGATAAATTCCCCTGCAGAAGAGAAGCTGTTTTGAATTCCAAAGCATTGCCTTTGCTCCTGCAGGTTTGTACTAGGTTACCTGTCAGTTCTATCCTGCTGCCTTCCTTTGTCTATAGGCTGATGATCCCCTGAGGGCCAGGTGCGTCTTAGGCAAATCATTTACTCACAGGTGGTTGCTGGCCTCCTCTGGTTGTCCAGGGAGACAGGGTGTGTGGCTTCAGAATACGAGGGTGAGCCATAATGCTGCTAAAAGACAGCTGCTGGATTGTGCCACTGGGAACTGTTGCTTTGGTGTGGTTCCCTCTCAGCCGATTTTCTTCTCCTCACTCCCGTCCTCAGAGATAGCGCTGACCAGCTGCAATATAGACGCTGTCCACACCCCTCAAAATGAGTCTGGACTCTTGGGGGACAGGCCTCTAGACCTCAGAGTGATTGTGGAGGGAAGTGCTGGGATCTCAGGGTTTCAGGTGGAGAATATATAGAGTTTTATACAGTTTTATGCCTGGCTGTATTGCTGCTATACAACTTGCCTCAGGGAACTGCTGCTGCTCTGGTGTGGTTTCCTCTCAACCGACTGTCCTCTCCTCGCTTCCGTGCCCCAGAGTCTGCACTTACCAGCTGCAGTTTAGGCACTGTCCACACCCCTTGAGAAATCACTTAAGAATCTGAACTCCTGGGGTACAGGCCTCCAGACCTCAGAGTGAGAGCAGAGGGCAGTGCTGGGAGCTCAGAGTTGCATGTAGATAATACATACAGTTTTATACATTTTTATGCCTGTTAAGAGAACGACATGGCGCCCTAGTAGGGGAGGTGTGTCCAGCTTTTAGAGGGTCTCTCCCATGGAATGTCGTGGGAGGATCTTTGAACCCTTCTCATTTGCTTGTGGGGCACTCCACGCCATTCTCATGTGGGAGGGGAGTCCCATCCGCTTTGTGACAGATTTTGTACATTTTGTTTGTATCCTTGTGGTCGCAACTCATCTCAGCAGGGTTGATGTGCATTCTTCAACCTTCTCTCTTGGTGCTGCTCAAATACTCCAGGTTACTTGCTAAATTTTTGTCCTTTAACTCTCCTTCTGGATGGGAGCCTCTCCATTTATGCAAGGAGATCCCATGGCACTGTGGTCACAGGTGTTACATGGCTGGCCTCACTCTATTCTCCCCAGACTGGTCAACTGGGGCTACAGGAGCACGGCTGCAGGGTGGAGGGAGGCTGGGTGCCGACGCTCGTGGCCACCTTAAGGTACCTGGAAACAGGCTCCGTTGAGTGGGGGACACTCATTGAGCAGCTGGAGAGTCTTTTCCAGGAGTGCCTGCTGAACATGGCTGGGCACCTCCTGCCCGCAGCGCAGTCAGTCCGTCACAGCACAGCTCTTTCGGAGACGGGAGGGTGCCAATCTCGGGGCCTGGCACAGCTCTCTGTTTTGTTTTTTAGGGTTATTATAATTATAATTATTATTTTGATACAGAGTCTCATTTTCTCACCCTTGGTAGAGTGCTGTCTCATCATAGCTCATAGCAACCTCAAATTCTTGGGCTCAGGTGATTCTGTTGCTTCAACCTCCCATGTAGCTGGAACTATAGTCACCCACCACAATGCCTGGCTATTTTTAGAGATGGTTTCTAGTGCCTGTGAGCTCAGGTTAATCCACCTGCCTCAGCCTCCCAGAGTGCTAGGATTACAGGTGGAAGCCAATGTGCCTGGCTATTATTATTATTATTATTAACATAAATTCTGTGTTCAGAATTCTATAATGAATTAACCCATTTTCAAGGAAGCCTGTCCTGGAAGGGTAGGTAAGCAATTCTTTCCTTGACCACATGTGTTTTGATTACCCCGCTCCCCCCCATGCTTCAAAATGCCCAGAAGAACAGCAGCCTCTGGAAGAGTAAATATATACCTGGCTCATGCTTGTGGGCCTGGGGGTCAGTAAGCTTTCAAGAAAGCAAAGGGGAAGACTAGCTCACTGTGAAAAGTTAAAAAAAAAATTATATACTTTAATATGTGCCTGTCAAGACATCAGGAGAACAAGAGCTTGAAAACTTCTCCTCCAGAAATCCCAAGGCATTGTCTTCCTCACACCCACCCCTCTGTGGATCTCTGGAGTGTGGGGACAAAGTCTCCTTCCACTGGAGGCAGGAGACTTGTCTGGCTTCCTAGTTTAAGACGAGGCTGGAGTTTTTGGATGCTCTGCTGCTTCAGATTTTTGGCTTGGAAAAGGTGCCAGGAACCTTTCCTGGTACCTTTGATCTTCTGTTCCTTGAACTTCATGGTATTCCGTACTGGGTTCCCAGTATTTCTTATTTATTTATTTATTTATTGTTAAATCATAGCTATGTACATTAGTGCAATCAAGGGGTACAATGTGCTGGTTTCATATACAATCTGAAATAATCTCATCAAACTGTTCAACGTAGCCTTCATGACATTTTCTTAGTTATTGTATGTAGACATTTGTATTCTGCATTTTCTAAGTTTTGTCTGTACTCAATCTAAGGTGCACTGTAGGTGTGGCACCACCTATTACCTTCCCTCTACCCTAACCTCCCCCCTCCCTTCCCCTCTCTTGGCACTTTCCCCATATTCTTGTGCTATAGTTGGGTTATAGCCTTCATGTGAAAGCTATAAATTAGCTTCAAAGTAGGGCTGAGTACATTGGATACTTTTTCTTCCATTCCTGAAATACTTTGCTAAGAAGAATATGTTCCAGCTCCATCCATGTAAACACAAAGGAGGTAAAGTCTCCATCTTTCTTTAAGGCTGCATAATATTCCATGGTATACATGTACCACAATTTGCTAGTCCATTCAAGTGTCGATGGGCACTTGGGCTTCTTCCATGTCTTAGCAATTATGAATTGGGCTGCAATAAGCATTCTGGTACAGATTTTTTTGTTATATTGTGATTTTTGGTCTTCTTGGTATATACCTCGTAGAGGAAGTATAGGATTGAATTGCAGGTCTATTTTTAAATCTCTAAGTATTCTCCAAACATCCTTCCAAAATGAACTTCTTAGTGTACATTCCCACCAGCAGTGTAAAAGTGTGCCCTTTTTTCCAAATCCATGCTAACATCTCAGGTTTTGGGATTTTGTTATGTGGGCTACTCTTACTGGGGTTAGGTGATATCTCAAAGTAGTTTTGATTTGCATTTCTCTGATGATTAAGGATGATAAGCTTTTTTTCATGTATCTGTAGATCGTGTATCTGTCTTCTTTAGAGATGTTTCTCTTTAAGTCCTTTGCCCACCCTGACATGGGATCACTTGTTCTTTTCTTGCTAATACTTTTGAGTTCTCTGTGAATTCTTGTTATTAAACCTTTTTCGGAGGTATAACCTGCAAATATTTTCTCCCATTCTAAGGGCTGCCTGCTTGCTTTACTTACTATGTTCTTGGCTGTGCAGACGTGTTTTAGTTTGATCAGGTACCAGTAATGTATTTTTTATACTGCTTCAGTTGTCTGGGAAGTCTTCCTCATAAAGTATTCACCCAGGCCGATTCCTTCAAGAGTTTTCCCTGCACTTTCTTCAAGTATTTTTATAGTTTCATGTCTTAAGTTTAGATCTTTTATCCAGTGAGAGTCTATTTATTTAATGGTGAAAGGTATGGGTCCATTTTCAGTCTTTTACAGATCGCCAGCCAGTTGGGTTCCTAGTATTTCTTTTCTCATTGCTTGCATATTCCAGCTAATGATTTCCCCTGGTATTTTACATTGTGATGTACAACTGAATTCTCTTCCTGAAGAGGGGAATTCACTGCAGAGCTTTAGTTAGGACGAATGTAAGAATAGATCTTTGCCCTGGAAACACATTCTCCCTGTCAGTGAAGGGCCTTCCCATCCCCTTCACTCCACCATCTCTGGGCTCAGGCTGTCACTGCAGTTACCACTGTTGCTGCTGCCACCACCTCCACCATGTGAGGCTTGGACATCCTCCTACCTCTAGCCCAGGCTGGTGTCAGCCACTGCCTGTAACCTTCTGTGAAACTAAGCTTTTGAAAAAAGTTAGAACAACTATAGTCAAGGATAATTTTCTCTATAATTAAGAATATGGTTAATATGAAATCTTATATGCTGATGGTTGTAGTATAAATTGTTAAATTATTTATAGAGCACATTTATTTAAATCAAAATTTGAGTCAGTATTTATTTTTAGCAATCAATCATAAAAAGAAAAAAAAGGGAGGAGAGCAATATGGTGGCCGTGTATCAGCTTCCTTGCATCTGAGCACCATGAGTCTGGGGAGATAAGACTCTAGGCATCTCTGGCTGATGGGATCTGCCTAGAATAATTCCTGTGAGGACACACGGGGTCAGCAAGAGACTTCTGGACCCCAAGAGGAGGAAAAAAACAGTGGAAAACTGGCAAGTGGTCACATGTGGTCAATTGGTCTGATCCTGCTGGCAACATCCACAGGCACAGGAACTTACTTTATTTTTTTTTTAATTTTTATTAAATCATAGCTGTGCACATCGATATGATCATGGGGCATCATACACTAGTTTAATAAACTGTTTGACACATTTTCATCACACTGGTCTACATAGCTTTCCTGGGGTTTTTTTACTTGTTGTGCTAAGACATTTACATTCTACATTTACTAAGTTTCACATATATCCTTGCAAGAGAGAATGGAAGCTTTAGGTACTTTAACCTGGGATAATTGTCAATCCTTTTCAGTTTCCTGGAGTTCTTCTCTAATCTTTTTTTCCAACCAGTCTATCTCTATATTGTCAGAAAACTCAATCTTCCTTTTAGAAATAAATGCTTAAAAAACATGCAATAAATTCAGAGGCCTAGATCAAATCCAGATTTCTTAGAGTGTTGGTGCAAGCTATTCATATTTACATCCCAGCTACATTTACCACTTGGTTGTCATTGTTTCAAATGCAGCCAATGCAACACTGCCACAAAAATATTCTGCTCTCTGATACAATCATGCTTTTAGATATTTCTGTTTTATTTTCCTGTAATGTCTTTTCCCAAATTTCCTCCTAAAATATATTTGGTAACACCATGATTTGAACTTTAATCCAAATACTTACTATATTGTGAAGGCTTCTCCACTCTGGCCCTCTTCTTTTCACCCACATTTCCTAAATCTTGGTATTATCACTATAGCACCTGTTTCCATGCATGATCTCCACAAAAGAAATGTAGTTATACAACATTACCATCCTCAAAGACACAGATTACATACTATTATTTTTGAACACCAGTGACTTGGTAAGAGGCTTGGATAGCCTATAAAATAAATACATATCTTTAGAGTGAATTAATGTGAATACATGCCTGATGAGCAGTGACTGCCTGTTAGTCAATATAAGTCTTCTAACACAGATCGGGAATCCTACTTACAACATTTAATCTTAGAGTGAAAATCACTACGAAATAATCATTTTTACTGGTATTTGAAATCATCCTTCTGTATCCAATTTCCCCTTGTTCGTTTCCGTAACAGAGTCCATTACTACATTACATGTTTTCCCAGTTAGAAATTATCTATGCAGACTATTTTTCCAGCTAGGTATGTGACTAAACTATAGCTGTTGGGATCTAGGTAGAAATAATGCCATCAGCTTCCACATTATAATCTTAAAGTGGAATGAATTTGCCTTCTAACACTTTTGCTTCCTCTACTAATAAAAAGGAAGACAGATGTAGGGCTAATGAGTCAGCTATAACTATGAAGAGGAGGGACAGAGGATAACCCTGCAAATATGAGGAATCGCCATCAGGATAGATGGCTTTGTTCCCTGGATGACCTCAGGAGATGTCTGCCCTTCCTGGGTCCCTCACTGTTAGAAAGTGATATTTATGAGAAATAAAGCTTTCTTTCATTGATAGCTAAGTATTTTGGGGTTCTTAGTCATAGTATCTTAGTGTATACTATTTTAAAAAGCCTAATAAATATTCTGGACTTGATCGATTTTATTTTTTGACCATTTTTTCATTACTCAACTAAGACCCCTCTGTGCTTTATAATGATAATTTAAATGATTTCTTATCTTCTTCACTAGTAAGCAGTGTATGAAATATTATAAACACCCATTATTACCTCTTCGCAACATTACAGATATTATAAGGTAAGTCTTAATGATTTTGTTGTTTATATGAAAAACTGGAGACAAGGAGTAATTGACACTATAAAATTAGACAATTTTGGTGGGGGGCTTTAAATTTTTGTTCAATCAATTATTCTATACTTTTCACATGGGTAGATTCATTTTTGAAAATGTTATTTATGAAAATGTTTTAAAAGGTATTTCAAAGTTGTTTTGTCTTTTTGAAAATTTTTAAAATGAAAAATTAATTATTATATGTGATTTTTAAGAAAAATATAATAGAAAACTTAGTCTTGAAAAAATTACTTTGTGAAATGATTGTTATTATTTATAGTAGAACCTCTGTAAGTTGAGCACTCAAGGGACTGTAACAAACTGGTCAACATACAGAGGTGGTCAACAGAAATAACTAGGCCTACTGTACTGACATATACATGTGATATATGTCTGGTCTATGAAGATTAGGTTAAGGTTAACGAGGTGGTCAATGTAGAGGGCTGGTCACCTTTGTAGGTTCTACTGCATACTGAATGTGCTAATAATACAATGATGTTAATTTAGTGAGAACATATCTTATCAATAGTACTATAATGTTTTATAAGATTTTAAGAAAAAATATAATTTCATAAAATGAAAGTATGATTTCAAAGGTAAGATGAAATTGTACTTTTTTTTACTTTGTCCATATTATGATGTTATAAGAAATGCCTTTCTTTTCTTTTCTTTTCTTTTTTGAGACAATCTCATTTTGTCACCCTTGGTAGAGTGCCTTGGTGTCATTGCTCACAGCAACCTCATACTCCAAGGCTCAAGTGATTCTCTTGCCTTAGTCTCCCAAGTAGCGATGATTACAGGTGCCTGCCACAACACCTGGCTATTTTTTAGAGACTCTTGATCTCTTGCTCTTTGTCAGACTGGACTTGAACTCCTGAGCTCAAGGGATCCACCCATCTCAGCCTCCCACAGGGCTAGGATTACAGGCGTGAGCCACCGCACCTGACCAGAAATGCCTTCCTTCTTTTCAAATATTTTAACAGCAATATACATGAGCCATGAGAACTGATAGCTATATCTAAAGAAACTAATATAATTTATCAGGCATTATTTTTAGTCAAAAATTTTTATTTAAAAGTACATCCATATCACCACAGGTACACATTTAATATGTGCAACAAAAACAGAAACACACACATTAAACACATGCATCATTTTACATGCTCTTATCTACCATGCTTGCCATCATATCTAATATTTTGATGCAAAATCAATAAATGTAAATTTTAAAATGGAATATCAAATGTTAATTATATCTTTTCACAAATATCCTAATTCCTTTAGGTAACTGTATCCATGTTGACAACAGTACCAATGTAGAGAGTTTAGAAGAAAATCCACCAATGAGGACCAAGACAGGAATCAAATGAAGAACTCAATACCAATAGGAGCTGCAAAACACACACACACACACACACACATAAAAGCTCAATAAGAATGCCTAGGAATGCAGTAGGTAAAAAGCCTCTCTAAGGGGAACCCAAATAGATAAAGCAAACCAAACCAAAAAGAACAAATCTAGAAGCATCACATTATTTGACTTCAAATTATACTACAAGGCTATAGTCACTAAACCAGCATGGTACTAGAAATAGACACATAGATCAGTGAAGCAGTATAAAGAATTCAGAGGAAAAAACATATACCTGCAAGTAACTGATTTTCGACAATGGAGACAAAAAAAAACCCTGGGAAAAGGACATCCTATGTAATAAATGGTGCTAAGAACATTGGATAAGATCATGTAGAAACATGCAACTAGATCTCTCTTTCTCTCTCATCATGTATAGAAGTTAACTGAAAATGAATTAAAGAAAGAAACGTAAGACTTGAAACCATAAAAATTCTATAAGAAAGTCTAGGAAAAAAATTTTGGATGTTGGCATAGGTGAAGAATTTATGACTAAAACCCCAAAAGTAAATGGCAATAAAAACAAACATAGATGAATGGATTTAATTAAACTGAAACTTCTTCTTCTTCTTCTTTTTCTTTTTTTTTTTTTTTTTGAGACAGAGTCTCAAGTTGTCACCCTCAATAGAGTGCTGTGGCATCATAGCTCACAGCAACCTCCAACTCTCGAGCTTAAGCGATTCTCTTGCCTCAGCCTCCCAAGTAGCTGGGATTACAGGTGCCCACCACAATGCCTGGCTACTTTTTGGTTGTAGTTGTCATCATTGTTTGGTAGGCCTGGGCTGGATTTGAACCTGCCAGCTCTGGTGTATATGGATGGCAACCTTAGCCACTGAGCTACAGGCTCTGAGCCTAAACTGAAGCTTCTTGCATAGCAAAAGAAATAATCAGCAGAGTAGATAACCTACAGCCCTGGAATAAGTATTTGCAAAATTATATGCCCAACAAAGAACTAATATCAGGAATCTACAAGGAACTCAAACAAATCAGTGATATAAAAAGAACCAAATAAATAACTTTATTAAAAAGTAGGCAAAAGAGATGAACTGACAAATTACAAAATAAAAGATAAAAATTGCCAATAAGCATATGAAAAAAAAAAAGCTCAACATCACCAATCATCAGGGAAATGCAAATTAAACCTACAATGAGATACATCATCTCTATCACAATTGCCATTATTAAAAGGTCAAAAAACAATAGATGTTGGCTGAGATGTTGGGAAAGGGAATTCCATGCAATTGCTGGGAATGTAAATTAGTACAACCTTTATGAGAAACAGTATGGATATTTCTCAAAGAACTAAAAATAGAGGTATCATTTGATCCAGTAATCCATTATGGGGCATCTCCTCAAAGGAAAAGACATCATTATATTAAAAAGATACCTGCCCTTGTATGTTTATTACAGTACAATTCACAATTACAAAGATACAGAATCAGCCCATCAATTGATAAGCAGATAAAGAAAATGTAGTGTGCAACCATTTCCATATTGTCTGGGCTTATCGGTATGCGGTTTTTTGTTGTTGTTGTTGTGTCCTTTCCCAACTCTGCTATCAGGGTGAAGCTGCCTTTTTTAGAGTAAGTTAGTAAGTGTTCTCCTTTTTCACATTTTTGGAATAGTTTCAGTAGGATTAGTACCACATAGATGCCATGAAATACTACTCAGCCATTAGCAAAGAGAAAAGTGGTATCCTGTGTAGCAACTTGGATGCAATTGGAGGCCATTATTCTAAGTGAACTACCTCCAGTATGCAACGGCAAATACCACATGTTCTCACATATAGGTGGTAGTGAAGCTACGGGTATGCATGATCATGCTAGTGACATAGTGGACCCGGAAGACTCAGAAGGAGGAAGGTGTTAAGGGAGGAATGGCTGAATAATAACCTACTGTTTAAAATGTACATTCAAAGTGCAGACTTCACCACCGTATGGTTTATGCAAGTCACACATGCACACTTTGTAGCTCCCAAATCTACTGAAATAATCAATCAATCAATTCAGATCATATTTTATAAGGGTTAGGAATTTCCTCTTATGTCAGCAATTTAGATATTTATACTCTTTGCCTATGATTTATTTTCCTCTCAGTCTAGTCCAGAAATGAAATATCAGAGATCCTAGTGGGTTATAGGGAAACTCTTCTTCTAAAAAGCTATGTATTTCCAAACTCAGTGATGATTAGCTATTTTTAGATTATTGCTTTTCAATTTAAAAAACACAATCCATGGCATTTTGTCTGCAATAAAGGTGGCAAGATATCTAGAAATCTTGACTAACAAATATTCATGCATTCTCAGTTCGAAACTGATTAGTAAAAATGTTTTTACCCATATGCACCATGATCATGCATATTTAGTTAGGCTTGTGTGGGTTATTAAAGCATGGAAAAGATTTACACTTCAAAACATTATCTCCATATAAAGCACATTAATAGCCTAACGGTCCTATGGTAATGTACTGCAACTCTCACATATTTCAAATTCTTTCATAAAGACTATACACAGAGTAAGCGATTATTCTCATAAGAATAAATTTAAATTTACATCATTGTTAGAATAAATGAGATTTTATTTTAAAAGACAAAAGATTGTATTTATCAACATTTACATATTTCGATGTATGTAAACAGTCCACATTCTCAATTATTATTTGGCTGATACATATATTTGGTTTGTCATTAAACATGCACTTCAGATATTAAATTATAGGAGTTATTTGCCTCATCAACATAAAAGTAAAATTTAAAAGCACTTTTATTCATTTTTGGTTCAATTTTATAGATGGAGAAAACAAGACTCAGTAAAATATAAATTATCCAGTAGTGTGTGTTCCAGGACTGCCCTGGAATCACATGCTGATATCTATTTGAAGATACTGCTTCAAGGGACGAGTGGCTTATGCAAACTAAAATAACAGTAGCATTTAAATGCAAAATATTCAATAGTAGCATTTCATTCAAGAGAAGTGATTATAACATTTTCAAAGATTGCATGTAAAATGACCCTTCAGAAAATGTATATTATTTATAGAGTATTAGATATTATTTATAGAGTATTAGTTGCTAATACATTGGCTCCATTAGCAGTTGAAGAAATTCATAAACAGTTAAACTATGCCAGGTTTATATCAGTGTTTCCAAATGATTGAAATGGAAATTCCCAGTAAGTCCAATAATGATTTGATTTTTTTTTTCACTTAATTCATAGAATAAGCTAAAATGTATTTAATGTTTATTTTCTTGTAATTTCTAATGTCGCCATACAGTCTTGGGAAGCAAATTGATTGCAATACGGAATGACTTGAGGAAAGTAGAATTTATTCTAGAAACATGATTTGTAGCATTTACATAGAATTCACAAATATTTCCATGGTTTGCACCTTTCCTTTCTCCTCATTTTATTCTATTCCTCATTCCTTCTCCTTTTTCCTGTCCTTCCAGATCACATCAGCCCCTTCCATCAGCTTTACATTATATTTTATTGCAAATTATTACAAATTTTTATATAGCTAGACTTGCGAATCACTAATAGTATAATGCCAATTTCCTATGAAACTTTCTGGACAGTAGTGGAGGCTCAATATTTATGAAATGTTTTCCTCTGTTCTCCTAACTCTACCAGGCTCAGATTATAGATGATCAAATTCACTAAAAATATTTCTCATATCTCACTTTGCAGTGAGGTCAAAGATTAATAAATATGGCCTTGGTCCTTAAAAATAATAACCCAAAGTCTTGGCGTGGTGGCTCACCCTTGTAATCATAGGACTTTGGGAGGCTGAGGTGGATTGCCTGAGGTCACAGGTTCGAGACCATCCTGATCCAAAGCAAGACCTCATCTCTAAAAATAGGTGGGAGTTGTGTTGGGCACTTGTAGTCCTAGTTACTTGAGAGGCTGGAGCAAGAGGATCGCTTGAGCCCAAGAGTTTGAGGTTGCTGTGAGCTGTAACGCTACAGTACTCTACCAAGTGCAACAAAGTGAGACTCTGCCTAAAAAAAAAAAAAAAAAAAAAAAAAAAAATTATAATTATAATATAATACAGTAGGTGTTGATATGGAAGTAGATCAACCATGATATGTATGAACTAATAATAGGCATGTAATTTAATTTTGTGTTTCAAGCAAGGTATTTTGATTGAAATGGCAATAAATTTAAAGAGTGTGTAAGATTCAGCCATTTAATGTTGGAAGGAAAGTTAGGTAAAGAAAACAGCATCCTGTATCAATGTAAATATCATTCCATATTAGAAACAATGATATTAATAGATAGTAAAGTAATCACAGGGCAATATTGTACAATGAAGTTAAAGAAAAAAAATAATGAGATTTTATGTTAAAGAGCTCAGGCTTTTATTATCGTATATCATGGCAAAACTGAATGGTTTTAAGTTGTATAACTACTATGTTTTTTTTATTAATAGCAACTACTATATAATAAAATACAAGTAAATTTCAGTGCCTTAAAATAACCACTAGTTTTTTGTTTTCTATTAGCGACATTATATGAGTTAGCAATTTGGTCTGAGTTGTTTTGTCATTCTTCATCTGTATTAACTGCCCATTTACCAAATAGCTCTGCTTTTGGTGGTTGGTTGACTGGGAATATGGGCCGTGAAGACAATTACCAACCACACTAGTCTGACTTATTTTCATGATGCTGGCCGGCTTCCAAAAACGGCAAGGGTCGATGTGAGATTTCTTGAACCTGAGGTTCAGAATTGGTATACTGTCATCTACTGAAGATAGGCTGCAAAGATTTGTTGCCATTATTGAAATTAACCACAAGCAGTGGCTGACATGATCAGAATTAGATTTTGGGTTGTACACATTAGAAAAACACTATCTCAATCTTCACTCACTAGATCATAATCTCTGAAAATAGAATCAAGAAATACGTATCTTGAAAACAGTCTTGGTTAAGAAATACTACCTTCAGTAGATTAGTCAAATGGCAATATTACGAGGATATCTTAATCAAGGGATTTTATTTTATTTTCTGCATCTAACAAATCCACCTCTCCCAGGTCAAGCAAAAAGACACATTGGCTAAATATTGTAGTATTTTACCTAATTCACTAGATCCGAAAACTAACCTTGGGAAGAATAAAAATTAATATATTAATCTGAAATTTACTATAATAAAATAAAAATAAAGCTACTTGAGAATTCAACTGTCAGAGTTAATAGATACAATTTTTTTGACATACTGTCATTAAAATTATTTTGCTACCAAATCTTTACTTTCCTTCTTTTTTTTTTTATAGTTTTTGGCTGGGGCCAGGTTTGAACTCTCCACTTCTGGTATATGGTGCTAGCACCCTACTCCTTTGAGCCACAGGTGCCGCCCAAAGACCTTTTTTGTATTTTTTGTTGTTGTTGTTGAAGTTTGGCCGGGGTCAGATTTGAACTCACCACCCTTGGCATATGGGGTCGGTGCCCTACTCATTGAGCCATAGGCACTGCCCCAAGTCTTTACTTTCAAAATTCAAAAATCCCATCTTGTGTCACCTGCCCACTGGACCAGCCATGGGAAAAACCTATAAGCAGAAATTTGCCCTCCCTCCTGCCGCCCAGAATCCAGCACTGGAAGGGAGGTAGTTGTTTGAAAAAAATATCTTATTTATCAACCCTAATGTTGATCATTGTACCACTGTTCAAATAATAGAATTAACAAGATATTTAGGGAACTAATGCAAAAATTCAATTATGCAACAATAAGGAAATAAACCATTACATGGAGAGGAGACGCAGTTTGGAGAACAAACGTAACTTTTAATAATATGGAAGGTTTTAAGTTATTCTGAAGTATAGATTCATCACCTAGACATTCAGACAATCAGGTCCTAGTCATGTATTAGCTTTAGGGATTAGAATCCTTATCACATATGTAATATATTGTGTGTTTATCTCCTATCCATTCTGGGAATGATGCGATTATTAAAAATATTTATTTATTTATTTATTTATTTTTTTTTTGCGGATTTTTTTTTTTTTTATTATAGATAAAAATATGCACCATAGATGTGGCCCAACCCATCACCCTCCCTCCACCCAAACCTCCCCCCTCCCTTCCCCTTCCTTGGTCCTTTCCTCATAGTCTTGACATATATTTGGGTTATAGCCTTCATGTGAAAGCTATCGTTTAGCTTCATAGTAGGGCTGAGTACATTGGATACTTTTTCTTCCATTCCTGGGATACTTTGCTAAGGAGAATATGTTCCAGCTCCATCAGTAGAAAGTATTATCATCTCGCTATAATTTACTAATTTATTTTTAATCCTTTAACTGATTATATAGTAGCCAAATAGCTTGTGTTTAATAGATACAAAATAAATGAGCCAAACTGTATCGTGAATATAAACATATGAAAATTATTACAGAAAATGTACAAACTTTTTAAAAAATGTTACTTCATATTAAGTAGCTTTCTGAAGGAGGTAGGAAGACTCAAATGCTTCAGATTTAGGAAAAGAGTCCAAATAAAATGTATATATCTGCTAACATATAGTAAAAGTACCTTGAATTGTGTTGGATGTTACAGAAACAAATTACATGAGACCTCAAGAACATTGCCAACTGTGAATATATTTTAAAGCATTAGAATCTCGGTTTAATAATCCCCCATAGGTCCATACAGAGGCAGTAAACCATGAAGTTCTTTGGAAAGGTTGCAAAGCTCAAGATAAGAATATTTTATTTTGACAATTTTTGTATTTGCATATTCGATGGCCATGCATGGGGGGGGGGGGGAGCAGTCATTTTTGGTATTTCAGAACTGTCCAGACCAAAGATGTAAAGAGGTCCATAAAAAGAAAAAAGAGAAGCATATTGCCTTGATGTACTGACTTTCATTTTGAAAGATCACATAGCTTTTTACAGATTTAACAACCTGACATACAGAGATCACTTCAGCCTCTGCTGAAATACAATCATCCTAAGGGTGAAACTCACCTGCTATTAAACTGCCTGTGGCAGCACGACAATATAGTTTAGTACAGAAGATAAAAGAGAAGGTCAAACTTCATTAAAACTTCTAGGAGAAGTTACTACATGGCTAGTGAATCTTGCCGAAGAAATAGTTCCAACCAAAGTGAAACTACATTATTTGATAGAGGTGATGGTATTGAAAAAAAAAGAAATCACTCCAGTCTCAGTAACAAGGAAATAGATACGTAGGAATAAAGTCATTAAAGGCAAACGTCCGCACCTCGTCCATATGTTGGTCAGCCTCTCTCTTCTGAAAATGTCAGCTACTTAAAGGAGACTTATTCTTAGACAATACGAAATTACATAAAAACAATTTTACTATTTTTATAAAATTAATTGAAAGAATTTGTGATCACTAGATTTAGTCACAAGTAGGAAGCAGTAGTCATATTGGCTTTTTAAAGTATATTAGTATTATTTTTATTGTTTGGGATTCATTGAGGGCACAAAGAATTAGGTTACACTGTTTGCATTTGTTAGATAAAGTCCCTCTTATAATTGTGTCCCATTCCCAAGAAGTCTACCATACATTGTGACTCCCCAATCTCCTTTCCTCCTTCCCTCTCCCCACTTGCTCATTCCTCTACCCCACTTGGATTAGCTCGTCTGCTGCCTTCATATCAGAATTGAGTACATTGGATTCTTGTTTTTCTATTCTTGTGATGCTTTACTAAAAAGAATGTGTTCCACCTCCATCTAGGTTAATGAAAAAGATATAAAGTCTCCATCTTATTTAGTGGTTGAATAGTATTCCATGGTGTACATATACCACAGCTTGCTTACCCATTCCTGGGCTGGTGGGCATTTAGGGTGATTGTAAATTGAGCTGCAATAAGCTGCAGATGCTGGCGTGGATGTGGAGAGAAGGGAACACTTTTACACTGTTGGTGGCACTGCAAACTAGTACAACCTTTTTGGAAGGACGTATGGAGAATCCTTAAAGAACTTAAATTAGACCTCCCATCTGATCCTGCAATCCCTTTTTTCCCTGAAAAAAAAAAAAAATCCTTTTATCATAAGGATATGTGCACTAGACTGTTTATTGCGGGTCATATGGCTTTAAATCATAAAAACATCTTAAACACTGACTTAACAATTGTTTAGATTCCTCAGACATCACTTTTCAGACTGAAGGTGGCTGCAGCCTGTTGTACAGGATAAATAAGTGAATCAGAACTGTACTTTGCTGTGTTCTTAATTCAGATGTTTCATCACAGGATTTCTTTTCTAACGTCCTAACATTCAGACCAATCAGGAAGAAAGTGTTCTGAGGTACAAATATTGCATATGAAACTGGGGAGAAAACTGTTCTTGTTCGGAAATTCAAGCATATCCACCTTACAGTTATAGTAATCTGCTGAGAAAAAAAATGAAATAGGACCCATAGGTTGTGAGCAACTATGACTAGGCTGTTCAAGAGGGGTCAGTTTATAAATTCAGATCATTTCACTTTAGGAAAGATTGAGTTAGTCGTGCTAATGAGGGGATGCTAATGGCTGCCTGCCAGGAAGTCAGTCAACTGGTCTCTTAGAGCCTCTCCCTCACCTCATTAGGCTAGTGAAAAATGGAGCCAAGACTCTCTCAACTTCATTCTCCACAGACTTCTGACCCATCACAGGGCTAATCGCAAACACCAACTCTGATTTGACAGTAATGCATTCCCTACCAGGGATGATTAACTACTTAAGAGTTTGAAGGTACAATTCTCCGGTTTTTCTCTATATCCAAAAAAGAAAAAAAAGAAAAGAGTATTTTAAAAATGTTGTCAAATTAAATATTTTCTGGAGAAAACTCACAGGTGTGATGGTTTTACTTTCTGGTTGTTGTTTTTTTTTTTTTTTTTTTTTTTTTTTAGGTCATTCTGTTTTACGATCAGAATTTACGTCCTGATGCCCTGATGGGCTTCAGAGCAGTTTCCTCTGAATGATCTGTCATTGAACGTGGCTCTCTCTTTCTCATCCTTTCTTCTCTTGTCCTTTTGAAGCACTATTACTTGTCATTCACCCTGACTTTCTTCTAGCCAGATAGTTATCATTCAGTCTCAAAAATTCATTCATCTCTTTATGTAAAAATTAATGTATTTTAGATAAATGTTTTATTGGCATTTAACATATATCCAGAAATGTATGCAAATTCAGTGCATGGTTATTTTACAATTAAAAACATCTATGGAAATCCTATCCAAATAAAAAATCAAAAGATTACCATTACCAAAAAAATACTCTTTTTATCCCTTTCCAGTCACGATTGCCTTCTCTGTGACAGCAGCAATATCCTTATAACCTAGAAGTATAGATTGATTTGCCTGTTTGGACAATGAAATGGAATCATAGGAGATGGTATTGAAAAAAATCACATGTAATGTTTTGTATCTAGCTTATTTTACTTGGTGTGTTTCAGATATCCATCCATACTTTTATCTATAATCCTTTAATGGCTCTTCTTTTGCTATATACTATTTGATAAATGGGTAAGTCTCAATTTATTTTTCAATCTGAAGTTGATAGACTTGATTGTTCTGAGTGTTTGGCCATTGTAAAAATGTTCCTATAAATATTCTCTCCTTGCCCCATAACTGTGTCTGCTGTGTTCCATACTGAGGAGTGAAATTTCTGGGAAATAAGATATATTTATATTCAGCTTTAGTAGGAATCAGCAAAGCATTTTCTGAAGTGGTCGTACCATTTTATACTTCTACCTATGGTGTCTGAGAAGTCCATTTGTTCCACATCCTTAACATTTGCCATAATATACTTTTATTTTTTATTAAAGTAAAAATTTTACCTGATAACAAGTGAATACAAAAAAAAAAAAAAAAAAAGGTAGGTGATGAAATTAAAGCTCCTCATTTCAACAATTATCCACACAGTTATGATCCATTTGTATCTTTGTTTTTTTGCAGGGGTCATTTTTAGTATTGTCTATGACTAATACTTTTTATATCTAATAATGCCACTTAATGCACTATTGCTCTCAGTTTATTTATAACTAAAGTATGATACCAATGACTGCATGTTAAGCCTTCACAAAAATGTCATCCAGAGATAGGATGTTACTCCTCAATTTGGTAGATTCATGGGTGAACCTAGATGTCGTCTGGATGTCACATTTCCTCTTCTTCTTATTATTATTATTTGCTAGCATATATGCACAAATTATTTTTTATAAAAGATTATAGAGGAGTAAAAGTTTCAGGGGTCCTCAAACTTTTTAAACAGGGGGCCAGTTCACTGTCCCTCAGAACGTTGGAGGGCCAAACTATAGTTTAAAAAAAAAAACTGTGAACAATTTCCTATGCACACTGCACATATCTCATTTTGAAGTAAAAAAACAAAATGAGAACAAATACAATCACACCGCCTCATGTGGCCCATGGGCTGTAGTTTGAGGACCCCTGGGATTATCTGAAACATTTATTTGATTCTAACAAAAAGATTCATTTGTTTTCCAGCTTGTCTAGTAATAAAACTGTAAAGTAATTTTCCCCATGTCTTTTGATGGCCTTTCATCTTTGTTTTTTACTATCAGTTATTATTACTAATAAGCTACTTCCTTGTAGCTGATCTGTTCTGTTTCCCCTCTGGAAGCTTTTAGGATATTCTCCTACCTTTAATGTTTTGAAATTTTACCATTATGTATCCAGATATGTGTCATTTTTTACCCAGTGAACACTTGGTGAGGATTTTCATTTCTGGACATTTTTTCTTATAACATGCCTCTGCTAATTTTTCCTCTCTGTTGCCTCTCTTACTTATTTTCTTCTCTTATCTGTATCTCTACTCCTTAATTTATCCTGAGGATAGAGGTTCTTCCCTTTTTTTCTACCACATTTTCATAACTTAGTGTTTTGTTCAACTCTCTAAAAAATGTCTTTGTGTTTTTCTTCAAAACTATCAATTAATATTTTTCCTCTACTTTGTCATATATATATATATATATATATATACATACATATACACAAACACACACACACACACACACACACACACAAATATGCATATATAAAATTCATGAGTTCTTTATTTAAATTATTATTTCCCCAAGATATGCCATTCTTATTTCGTAGATGCAAAAATACTCTTATTTACTCTTATTTTTCTAGCATCTTAATTGTAGTATTTATATATTTACCTTAGCATTCTACATTGTCTGGCTTGTTTATGTTTATATTTATACTATTTTGATTTAGGCTGAGTCTAGAAAACCATTGTTCCATATATAAGAAGAAAAAAGGAAGCATCTGGAGGTACATCTTTGGGAAAATCTAAAAGAGAATTGTCAAATTAGGTTTGGACATTTGAGAGATAATTGTTACTCATTGACATATATATTGGAGCAACTAAAAATATTATTAAGAAATATATAAGGTGTGTGAGCCAGATAAGATCACCATAATAAAGTGAATTCTGTCCAAGACTATATTTAAAGACAATACTTTCGCTATCATTTGAATGCAGACTCAGGAGAAAGAATAAATATTTTCATGTGAGCAGTCCATTGTTTTATTTTTTCTTTTTGGGGATTCATTGAGGGTACAAAGATTGTATTTGTTAGATAAAGAACCTAGAGTTTACATGATTGCATTTGTTAGATAAAGAACCTCTTATAATTGTGTCCTGCCCCCAAAAGGTGTACCACACACCATGACCCCCCCTTCCTTCCTTCCCTCCCTTTGCTCTCCTCATCCCCTGCCCCCACTGTGTTCTAGGTCATTAATTGTCCTCATATCAGAATTGAATACATAGGATTCTTGTTTCTCCATTCTTGTGATGCTTTACTAAGAGGAATGTGTTGCACATCCATCCAAGTTCATACAAAAGATGAAAAGTCTCCACTGTTTTAATGTCTGAGTAGTATTCCATCATGTACATATACCACAGCTGTTAATCCATTCCTGGGTTGGTGGGCATTTAGGGTGTTTCCACATTTTGGCAATTGTAAATTGAGCTGCAATAAACAGTCTAGTGCAAGTGTCCTTATGGTAAAAGGAATTTTTTCTTCTGGGTAGATTCCCCGTAATGGGATTGCAGGATCACATGGGAGGTTGAGTTTGAGTTCTTTGAGGGTTCTCCATACTTCCTCCCAAAAAAGTTGTATAAGTTTGCAGTCCCACCAGCAGTGTAAAAGTGTTCCCTTCTCTCCACATCAATGCCAGCATCTACAGTTTTGAGATTTTGTGAGGTGAGTCATTATCACTGGGATTAGATGATGTCTCCAGGTGATTTTGGTTTGCATTTCTTTAATAATTAGGGATGATGAGCATTTTTTCATGTTTGTTAGCCATTTGTCTGTCTTCTTTAGAGAAGGTTTATCTCTTGCCCTATGATCTAAGGGATTGTTGGCTCTTTTTATGCTTTTTGATTTGAGTTTTCTGCAGATCCTAGTTATCAGATAAGCTTTTGCCTGATTCAAAAAATGCAAATATCCTTTCCCATTGTGTAGGTTGTGCTTTGGTTGTTGTCTCCTTAGCTGTACAGAAACTTTTCAGTTTAATTAAGTCCCATTTTTTCATTTTTGCTGTTATTGCAATTGCCATGGAAGTCTTCCTCATAAAGTCTTCCCCCAGACCAATAGTTTCCAGTATTTTCCCCACATTTTCTTTGAGGATTTTAATTGTTTGTGCCTTAGATTGAGGTATTTTATCCATCAATTATTGTGAGTGGAAAAAGGTGTAGGTCCAGTTTCAGCCTTTTACATGTGGATATCCAGTTCTCCCAGAACCATTTATTAAGTAGGAATTCTTTCTCCCAGTCTATGTTCTTGTTTGGTTTATCAAAGATTAGGTGGCTGGCTGTAACATGTTTGTTTCATCTCCTGGTTTTCTATTTGGCTGCAGATGTCTGTGTCTACAGATTCAATGCCATCCTTATTAAAATACCAACATCATACTTTCAAGACTTGGAAAAAAGAATTCTTCTTTTTGTATGGAACCAGAAAAAAAACATGTATAGCCAAGGCAATTATTAGTAATAAAAACAAAGCTGGGGCATCAGCCTACCAGTCTTTAGGCTATACTAAAAGGCCATAATGGTCAAAATAGCATGGTATTAGCCCAGTCCATCATTTTTTATCAGAAGCCTAAAACTACATCTTAATTTTCTGTTTACATTCCTTACTCTCTTACTAAACTTTGTTCTGAGAGGGTGCAAATCTAATGTAATATTCTTTGTATTTATAATGCCTACTCACTTCCTATAACTTTATTTTGATTATTTTATTTAGTGTGCAAAATACTAGCCCCTTTTTTCAATCCATTTGACAAGTATGACTTCTTCAACTAGTCTCTTATATCCTGTGTAATTTATTATCTTCATTTCATTAAGAATCTATTATTATCATTATTCTTATAAATTCCTGACCAGTCTTTTTTTTAAAAAAAAGCTCTTTTGGGAGTATATATAAAATTATTTCTTGAAATAGCTTATTTCTATAAGTCTACAAATAGTAAAAAACAATCACAAAATCAAGGTATAACATAAACAAGTTTGTGAAATAAGTTAATGGTAATAAATTGAATTTCTTTACAGTGATCTATCACTTCCTACATTTGATAAAATTGCAGATATCATCACCAAAATATTCTTACAGTTCTAAGATTTCATGATAATTGTTATGGACTTTTTAAACATATTTAATCTGTAATTATGTGCTGTAGCTGTATTGCAATTATGGTAGTGTAATAAAATGATATCATTATGATAAAATATAGACATTTTAATTAGGGGCCTCTTCAGATAACCACCATCAATGGTCAGGCAACAGTTGACTTTCATCCAAACAAAATAATTCTGCATTAGAAAACAACTACATATGATAACTTTGAGTAGAGGGCAATCAGACCCAATGTTTATAAGGTCTGAATGAAAGCTAAATTTTTTCTAAAAAGATACTTAGCCTCATTATCAGTTTTAGAGGAGATTAATGCGAAGGCCATGATATTTTATTAGTTTGAAAGGCTGAATTTTCATCTAAATGTGACCAGTAAGAGGTCAGATATAATCCAAAGATTTTTTTTTTTATATTGGCAAGCAAAGCCATCAGATGTAAGTCCTGCGAGCTTTGCCAATTTAATGCCAAGGTAAATGGCACACTGTAAACTCTATTTTATTCTATGTGTTAGGACTCATTAAGTTCAAGTGGGCAATAAAAATGTACTTTCAAACTCATCTATCCCTGTGAATAATGACTATAGAAGACTCTATTTTATAAAACAAATGCATAGAAAAGCAATAAGTAGAGTGATATTAAAAATAACAAATGTTTTCCTTTTAGAAGGAATAAGTGGCTGTGAATTCAGCTAGATTCATATTTAAATACTTTCCACTTCATGAAAAAAATAAGCTACAGTTTTATCCCAAATGTCAGGACAACTATATAACCATAGCACCTTTGACAAATAACAATTTTATAAGTAGCACAAAATATTCATCAACGTATTCATGTTTTTGTATTCTTTCATTTTTTAATTCATTCTTGCTACACTATTTGATGTCATTTATGCTAATCAAGGCTAACATTCTTTCGGACAGTATACAGGCATAAATGCAGACAATTATAAGTGAACAAATATTTTAGATAAATTTTGATCATTATAAATGCTTCAAAGAAAGTTCAAACAGACCTCCAAGGTAACTGCACTTGGCAGACCACCACAATAAAGTTAGCATTGCAATAAAGGGAGTCACACAAATGTTTTGGTTTCTCAGTGGATAGAACAATTATTTTAAAACTATAGTTTATTAAGTGTGTAATAGCATTATTTCTTTAACAAAGTCAAAATGCTTACCTTAATTTAAGACTGTTCTGTTGCAAAAAAAAAAAAAAAAAAAATGCTACCAATCATCTTAGCCTTCGGTGAGACATAGTCATTTTCCTGGTGGAGGGTCTTACCTGGGTGTTGATGGCTTCTGACTGACCGTGGTGGTAGTTGCTAAAGGCAGGAATGACTGTGGTAATTACGTAAAACAAGATAACAATGAAGTTGGACTCACTTGTCGTTGTCACTTCAACAGTATTCACAGCATCTTCACCAGGTCTAGATTTCATATCAAGAAAACAATTTCGATTCGGCGCCTGCTGCACAGTGGTTACAGCGCCAGCCACATGCACCGAGGCTGGTGGGTTCCAACCCACCCAGGCCAGCTAAACAATAACAACTGCCACAAAAAAATAGCCAGGCATTGTGGTGGTGGGCGCCTGTAGTCCCAGGTACTTGGGAGGCTGAGGCATGAGATCAATTAAGCCCAAGAGTTTGAGGCTGCTGTGAACTGTGATGTCACAGCACTCTACCAAGGATGACATAGTAAGACTCTGTCTCAAAAACAAAACAAAACAAAACAAACAAACAAAAAAAAAAACCCAGCTCTTTTTCTGGCTGGAACCATGGAGGGTGTTGAAGAGAAGAAAAAGAAGGTTCCTACTGTGCCAGAAACCCTTAAGAAAAAGTGAAAGAATTTCACAGAGCTGAAGATCAAGTATCTGAGAAAGAAGTGTGCCCAAAAGATGCTTCGAAAGGCAAGGAGGAAGCTTATCTATGAAAAAGCTAAGCATTATCATAAATAATATAGGCAGATGTACAGAACTGAGATTCAGATGGCTAGCATGGCAAGAAAAGCTTTCAACTTCTATGTACCTGCAGAACCAAAATTGGCATTTGTCATCAGGATCAGAGGTATCAATGGTGTGAGTCCAAAGGTCCGAAAAGTGTTGCAGCTTCTTTGCCTTCACCAGATCTTCAATGGAACGTTTGTTAAGCTCAACAAGGCTTCCATTAACATGCTGAGGATTGTAGAACCGTATATTGCATGGGAGTACCCAAATCTGAAGTCAGTAAATGAGCTAATCTACAAGCATGGTTATGGCAAAATCAATAAGAAACGAATTGCGGTGACTGATAACAGTTTGATTGCACGATCTCTTGGTAAATACGGCATCATCTGCATGGAGGATCTGATTCATAAGATCTATACTGTTGGAAAATGCTTCAAAGAAGC
>CAUYPK010012088.1:0-24540 GCA_963574355.1 Loris lydekkerianus | reverse complement strand
GGCCCAACCCATCACCCTCCCTCCACTCAAACCTCCCCCCTCCCTTCCCCTTCCTTGGTCCTTTCCTCATAGTCTTGTGGTATAGTTGGATGCATATTATTATTGATACAGAAGATATTGAAAGTAAATGTACATTAACTGTGATATAAATGTTATGCTTCACTTTCAGAGAAAATCTCTGACAATTGCTCCGCATACTTATTAGCTTTTTACTTCAAAGTAAACCAGAAAACAGAAAGATTCTAAAAGAAAATTTATGAAAGAAATTCTGCTAAAAATATTTTATTATGTTCTTTATTAAATACAGTTAATTCCAGCATTTTATTATCTTTAATTGAATGTGTTAATATTTATTAAATTACGACATACATTTCTATCATATATGTTCTGCAAATTATTTTATGTATCTTTCTATTGTCAGAAGAAATATAAAGAAGAACTTATAATTTTATTTAAAATAAAATTTTGGAATAGATCGTAGTTCTTCAAAAGATGATCAATTTACTTTTCAAGAAGACAAAAACTATAAGATTTAGATGCACAAAAGACACAAAAATTGTGATTTTTTTTCAGGGAATTAATAAAGCAAAGAGTAAACATAATCAATTATCAAATTCAGAAGGAAAAATTAGACAAATGTCTGATGTCTAGTCTAAAAAGTAAAAATCTATTAACACTCAAACTCACAAGCCATAGAAAATGTTTTTTTTTTACAAATACATCTTTCTTGCATACACAATTAAAAAAAACCTATTTTTGACAGATTTGTCCTCATTTCTGGTAAGCTGTTTATTGTATTAAAATAAACAATTTAAATATTTCTACTTAAGGAACGTAGAAAAAAAATTAATACATAGAATTGCAGAAATAAAAGAATATGTTCAGCTGTTATGTTTTTGTATTTCCCTCGACAAGAACCTTGTTTGATACTCTACTTTGTGTGGCAATAAATGTCCCCAAGCTGAAGAAAACATATTATTTTCGAGGCTTTTTTTCCAGTTTCATAAAAATCTGTAGTTTTTTTTGGCTTGAGTTTCCTAGCGGTTAGGATATCATTTATTATTCAAAAATCTGTGTGAAAATCAAAAGTGTTTTGATATCCTCCTCAGTAGAGTTCAACAGATAAATAGAGACTACCATAAGAAAAATGAAACACTACTTATGAAGTGTTTGATTTGTGAAAGACATGAACAATATGACTCTTGATTCCCATTTTCTAAAGGCCAAGAGTGGTTGTGTGATCAGATGAAACACGCACAGGCACGCATGCACACACACTATTGGGACTCCCTCTTCCATCACTGACCTATATGAGTCTGTGACCTATATCAGCCCCGCATGTTTGGGCAGCAGAATTATTGTTTGTCCTTGGCAAGACAAACCGGAAATGCACAGGCTCTGGTCCCTACACACCTGCAACACAGCAGCAGGCAGGACGCACACAGCGTTCACAAGTTCCAATATTTCATTTACCATCCACTTCCTCACCTGTTAAAAGGGATTACAGCACAGCTGGAGGATTATAAGAGTTACATTAGACAATGTATTTGAAATGACATAGGAGGCACGCCAATTTACATTGCCAACTATATGCGTCTATAAAAGAGATTCAGAAATAAGAGAAGAATTCTGAAGGGAACTTAATTTTTTAAAACATGCAGTGATGTTGACTTATGACCAAGTTTCAGTTTGAAGAATAAAATACTTCACATTCTTAAAAAAAAAAAAAAAGTCTAAAAAATCACCAATACACAAGAAATTGCTCATAACAAAATTACTCTGATGACTGGTGGTAAATGCACTCTTGAATATTGGACGATTTGAAGAGTAGCAAAGTGCTTTATTCTTACAAGGATCATTTGTTCTGCATTTGACAAAAACGATGAACATTTCATTCTGTTTTACTTTTAAATGGATATTATTGTCTTTGTTATTTGACACTGTCAAGTAAAATGTCACTCCAATCAGGAAAACCCATTCATACTTAATAGGTAGACTGCAGAACGGAATGTACCTTTGACTGATTTATGACTTGAAAACCTCACATAAAGGATGTTGATATTTCCATTTTTGCCAGTATCAGCACAAGACACTTCACAACTGTTGTTTAAGCAAAACACAACTGTTCATTACTATAAAAAACAGTAGCAAGTAACAGAATGTTGGTTTGAAAAAAAAAATACTGTCTATTTACTGAAAATGAGTAGATGTAGCAGTACTACGTTTTAACCTTTAACTTGGTAAACTTTATGTTCACTAATGATCAAAACATACTGTTTAAATTTGAAGTTGTTGAAACTGAGGGTGAAGATTGAGAACATTTTTGGGGCAATGTTTACTAACTTTATTTTTATCAGTGAAACTGATAATTAGCATATGAACCTTGCAAGTATAGATTCTAAAATGCTTTTTCTTTGTCAGAGCCTTGATAGAATATTCTCCTGAACGTCTTATTCTGCCTATCTTGAGGTTGCTTGCTCTCATTTAAATGTTAATATGGTCAGGAAGTCTAATTGCCTAACACCTTTCATATCAAGCTCACTTCCAATTAAATAGTTCAAAAGAAAAGAACAAACTTTCTAAACATTTTACAGCTATAACGCTGCTTTAGAATCATGCAAACAGATTTCAAGTACCCAGAGACAACTTTATGAGAAGAAATGGCTCTGATTCTCTCTCTCTGTCAGAATGATGTGTTAAGGAATTACACCTCTTTCTCTGTGCTTGGGCTGTTTTTTAAGGAGGGGAGGGGATGCGTGTGTGTCTGTTAGTGATCACCACAGGAATTCAATAGGAAATGCATTACCCTTGAGTTCTGGGAGACTTAGATTTATGGAATGTATTTGTGTGCTCAAGCATATCAAGACCTGCATAAAAACCAGTGCATTTCCCAAACTCAAAATCGTTTAGTAATCTCTCTTATATCCCATCCCCTTATCAAGGAGAACCACCCCACAACCATTTCAAAAGCTTCAAAAGCCTATCATTTAAAACAAATCTCTAGGAAATCCCTTGTTTTAATATCACAGGCTTATTACTTGTGTTTTAAATATAGACACTAATATGGAAATTTAGATTTTAAAAACCTTATGTTCATATGCACACATAGAACTGAAGCTATTAAACGCCTTTGGCTTTTCAATTGCAATCTCTCTGGGTTTTTATCTTTTTTGAAAAAAATCTGGTAAACCCAACCAAAAGGAGTGTCAAACTAAAGGTCAGACTAATACCTGAGAAGGTGCAGCAATGGATTTAATGGGGGCAAACTGATTAAACTAAGTCAGCTTAATTCAAAGCAGCAGGAGCAACAGATGCTGTTGCCTTTGTTTATTTTCCCTTGTTACCAGATGGGAAAGAGAAATAAATACTAGGACAGAGAAGAAAGCTGCTGAGTGGTGTTTCTACTCCATCTTCACTCGCTGCAAGATTTTCACTTGCAAAGTGCTCCTGTGATCTAAGCAAACAGCTTTGTTTAGGAGTAGACTTTCTATCCCTGGTGACCATCCCAATCAGAGAAATCCAAGTAGCAGTAGGACGAAATCACTCACATAATGAACAGTTGTTTTATCTCATGCAAAATGAGATAATTCTAATACATTTCTTTTTTTTCTGGAAAATCTTAACATACCTTTAAAGTTGTTTTCATACTGTACTATATATTTTTTGAGGGCAAGGATCCTGTTTTCTTTTCACTATACTTTGAGCAACTTGCCTTCCATGTCTCACAGTAGACTCTCAGTAAATGGGGAGGAAATTGAACATGAAATCAATTTGATTTTTTCAATATTATTGAAGCGTTATTGAGCAGCCACTTCATGTCCATTGTTATCATACTTCCATTCCAGAAATGTTTTATTTTGTACTTCCTTTTTTAATATACTCCTGAGGTCATGTAACCTAACTGGTATCTGTTATGTTTTTTTATTTCAGATTAGTTTGAGGGTATTAACGATTAAGTTACAAGGTTAGCGTTTGTTAGGTGAAGTCCCTGTGCCCCTCACCCAGGAGGTGTTTTATTTTTGAATTCAATAATGATTTCTCCAGGTTCTGGTGTATGTCAGAAAGTTTTAGCAACAGAAGTGCACAAGTGAAGAAAACATTCACAAATAAAAAGAAGCACTGCTGTTACAGAGAGCAACAAACTAAATAATAAGTGGTTCACTGTGTATTTTTCTTAGCTTAGCCTACCCAGGAAACAGTTTATGGTGCGTGTTTTCCAACTAGCCACCACTTAACGATCATGGTCATTTTTCTATGAAGGATAGTTCCAATGAGGAATTACAGGAAACTAGAAACATTCATTCAAAGTTAGGAATGATGTGAAAATACTTGTCTATCCTCAGTTTCTTTACTGTTTTCTGTTTCTTGTTAAAGAAAGATCCTCTAAGGAGTGGTGAGTGTACTTGGGGAGGTTAAATCCCAGCTATACCAACTCTGGGCAACTTGCCCCTTGCAGCGTCTGCTGGGGATACCACAACCCATGTCTTATGGCACAGGGTTTCTGTGGGGTTTGATAATTATGGTAAGACCACACACAGTCTCTGCAGATCATATGGGTCAAACCTACATGTCACTAGCAACACTTGGAAAAGCAGGATTTGACCCAGCTGTGGGCACGTAACCCAGATCAGGCTGACATATCCCTATGTGTGTTATCCTCAATTGAAAGGGAGAAGTGTGAGATTATTCAGGGTCTATCATGCCATCTTTGAGTTGCTTGTCATCCTCTCTTTCTCTAGGAGAAATCACACATGGCAAAGGAGAGAGAAGCAAAAAGGAAACAAATGAGTAGAGACAGTTTAAGTGACCTTGTGTCTTTGCTCACAATCCTTTGGGATGTGAGATAAGCACCGGGTCTAACAGCTTTTCTGTCTGATTCAGTCTACTCCTTTTAAATCTTTACGAGATCACTTTGTTTCCACTGCTTTGAATTGGGATTTCATTATTGGCAACTGAAATGAAGCCTGCATAATAGATCATGTATTATTTTCTCCATTTTTCTGAAAACAAAATAGAGACATTAAATCATTTGCTGAGCATAATTGTTTTAGTTGCCCTTTTGACTACATCATATTAGTCACGCTGTATGTGTGCCATTGACAGTAATCATTTGGTACATATTTACTGAAAAGGATGACATAGAAAAGTGCATGAGAACAGTAAGTTGTAATGAATATAGATTAATTTGCTGGATGATTCAAAAAGTACTTTACTATATTCTAGAGTTTCAGACCAATCACAAATGCAAATAACTATATATAACTTAGACATTTTTAGGCATTTGTAAAAAGTATTTCACATCAGCCTGTTCATCATTTCTCTCTCATAATAGGAATGGTAGCTGGTGTTTTCTGTAGCCTAGTATAGTCAAGACACTATGCTTACACACATCATCTTGCTCATCAACCTCAATTCTCCCAACAACTGCGTTATGTATTCCTCTTCTCCAAATGTAGACACGGTCCTCAAAATGCTTAAGTAATTTTTTTGTCAAGTTGTTAGTGTTTGAAGAAGATATGGAGCTATATTCTAGGGGTGTCTGACTTTGCAGCCCTTTGAAATACACCATGATACAAAATAATAATCTCATAGCCTAACATGGGCTTTGGATAAATGAAAAGTTTATGAAATTCAGTATAGATTTGATAGTAAACCAAGAAATGATCATAAATAAAGAGTAAGCATATCATAAACCAAATAACATCTCTCTTGCAGGTATTAACTGAACTAAAATCTTGGGATAAACTACATAATAGCTTTCCTTAGTTTTGCACTAAAGCATTCTACAAACTTTAATATTCAAGTTCTATTTTAGAATACTTTCCTCAAAAGTATCCAAAGAGCCAAGATCTTAACGAATGTATATATACAAAAGGATTGCCATCCATTTACTGAGGACATTTCAATGGTTTTATATACACACACACATGATGCTTACATGCCAACTCAGTGTTGTGACAATACATTTTTGTGGAGGCAAATTTGCAAAGAAATGCATAAAATAAACTAGAACTCTCTAAAGCTTTGACATAATAATTTAATCCTCCAGTATCAGAAATGACATAAAAATAAAATATATAGCATAGCAAATTGATACCATGTGTCATACACAAGTCCATCATTTAGCAGGGGCTATTTCTTGTGGTTCTTTCACCTGTTTTTTTACTTCTATCATCTTTGAACACCTGCTACACTGATATTTGGAGAGTAGTGGTGGACTACAGATTCTGTAATTATATGCATTCATTTGAAAATCTGGTTATTGCTTGACCACTGCAATTAAGCTGTTTTCTGCTTTCAGTTACCTTTTACCCTTAAGTGGACTTATACACTTAACTTATTCTTGCCTTTTTGTGGTAGAACAATTTCACTGATCTCTTTCATTACATTGTCAGGGATACAATAGAAGAAATGATATTCAGCTACCCTAGTATCATATCTGTGTTTGTCAGGGTTTTCCAGAAAGATGGAACCAAAGAGATATGAATATAGACATGTGTGAGGGGATTAGTGGGGGGACCTGGCTCATATGATTGTAGTGGCTAAGAAGTTCTATCAAAAACCTCCGCAAACTGTAGACCTTGGGATGCCATCTGGTAATGTGGCTCAGTCAAAGAAGGTCTCAGAAACAGGGAAGTTGATGGTATAACTTTCAGTTCATAGCTGAAGACCTCAGGACCCAGGGGCCACTGGTATAAATCCTGGAGTTCAAAGTTTTAATGTCAACGGTAGCAGAAGAAAAGTATTTCAGCTCTTAGAACAAATCACCTTCTGGATTTTTTATTCCTGGCTCCAGGCTAATTGGATTGTGTCTGGCAACTTTATGGACAGGTCTCCACCTTGTTCACACAGAATCACACAATAATCTAATCGGGAAACATACTCACAGAAATACTCAAAATAATGCTTTACAGGGTTTTTAGGTATTCCTTAATCATGGAAGTTAATACCTAAAATAAAGGCTATAAGTCTACCCCTTGTCAATTTGGAACCCATACACATGTCCTAAGCCATACGTAATATCCAAATAAAGACAACGATAAGGTTGTAATTTTGCCTAGCCTGGTGCAACTCACCTAATACAGCCCAAAACATACTAATTCCGTTCCCAGAATTTGGCTTCTCGGATTTCAACATTTGGGATTTTAATCTTTTATGATTGCGACTCTCAGAATTTTAAACCTTAGGGATTTTAGACATTAGAGATTTGATCTTTAGGGATTTTGATATTTCAGAATTTTAACATTCTGGATTATGGCCTTCAAAATTATGTCTTTTGGGATTACGATTAGCTCCAATCTTTTGTGAAGTGAGTTCCTGAAAAAAACTGTCAAATTTGTGTAGGACTTAATATAACTGGCTGCTATAGGTTGAATGATTGTGCCCTGCCCCCAAAATTAATATGTTGAAACCTACCCCCCAAAGTTGTCGTATTTGGTGGTAAGGCTGATGGGAGGTCACCAACTACTGAGCGTAAACTGCTTGTGAGATTCATTCTCTTATAAAATGAGACCCCAGAGACCCCACCTGTAAGGGCACAAAAAGAACACAGCCAATTGTAAACTAGAAAGTGGGCCCTCACCAACACCCGCTGGCTCACAACTTGGTCATGGATTTGTCAGTCTTCAGAACTGTGAAAAATAATTGTCTAGTGTTTGTAAACTACTTGACCTATGGTATTATGGCATAGCAGTCTAAACAGATTAAAACACCTGCTAAATTTTCAAACAGCATCTTAAAGACATAACACAGCAGATCCTGTATAGGTTGTTATCCTAACTGAAAAAAAAAAAAATAAACAAAAAAACTACTAGATTTTGTTCTTTGGGAACTTGGTGGCATAGAGATTCAACAGTTATTTTTGAAGTTTTCTATATAACGAATATGACTGTAGTTTGTTAGTGAGAACTACTCTATATAAATATACTTTTCCTTTTGTAAAAAGGATAAGCCTGTGTATATATGTATTAATGTATATATTTGTACATAAATACATATATTATGTATTAATATAATATATTCATGTATATTATAAAATTATATAATAACAATTTAATCTAGCAGCCTATAGCATCTGAATAGCCTATTCTGACTTTTACTAAAAATTAAAGTTAAAAAGAGCACAAGGAATTAGTTTTTAAAATTGTATTATTTACATTGACATCTAGGGGAACTGATCTTTACAATGCCAACAGATGGCTCACAACAATTCCACCATAAATGTCTGACTATTCTAGTCACATTAATCCTTAGCTGTTGGTGACTTCCATGTATTTTTTTTTTTTTAACATACCTTCATACAACTTGTATGTTCGACAGTAACAATTACACTGTTTTGGTTGTCTACATCGTCTTTCTTGGAATTACCAAGAAAGGTAATAGGTTCCTACCCTTCCTTCTTTTCTTTTTTCAATGTTTTTAACCAACCGTAATGGATACTTTATCATAACTCTCAGAAGCCCTTTTCAATGCCTATCCACTCACAGTCCAAATTCTGGAAAAATTAACTGAGATGGCAAATGGCTCTGCTCCTCATCAAGGATTGTCCTTAGCCTCTGGGAATTGCGAGCTCAGGAGCTACCCGTTGACAGAATGATGCAAAAAACAAACAAAAAAAACAAACAAAAAAATAAAAACAGGCATTGCACCTGTGTCTCAAATTGGTACAAATATAAAAAAAAATTATTCAGATTCAGGGTATCACACAATAGTAACTAAGTTTTCCGTAGTTGCTGTGTGGACAGTCAGCTTCTCCTTCTGCCCAGTCTGAAGCTCTACACCTTCTTCCAAATGTCTCACAGATGGCCAATCTGTAATGAATCTTTTTCAACTTCCTATCTCAAAATCTATTTCCAGAAATTGCCAACAGGTGAATGTTCTAATATTATGGAGAGCAGAGAAGGAAAACTTTGTTATGAGCAGGGGTTTTGCTCCAACCTCGATATTGAACCATAAATCAAGCTTGATTGCTTTTCTTATATCAGTGGTTTGTTTTTCTTATAGGACTGGTATAATACTTTATACTAGTGGTTTGCATAAAGCCTGGAAATCTATTGGGCCATTCCTCTTAAGATCAAAGCCAAATCCCTTTTCTGTCTATCTTATGGATGGAAAAGCTTGTACTAGGTAGAATAGACCAGTCATTTAGAAGCTTATCAAGGCTGTCCACACTACCTTTTCCTGTGGATAACACAGCAGCCCTTAATAGCTCCATTCCAGACTTACAACCCCAAGTGTATATAGAATAAAATAGTCTTTTAAAAAAGACAGAAGGGGCATTTGATTAGGTCAGATCTGTTACCCTGTTATTAATGTTTAGTCATCTGGAAATCCAGTCCATTTAATAAACGTGTTTGTACTTTGCCATAAAAATCAGCACCACTTTTCCTCTGAAAACTCCCTGCTTACTGCTATGAGTTTGGGGTTACAGTGAGCTATGAATTGCTACTATACTCTAGACAAGGCGACAGAGGGGAATACTACCTCAAAACAGCAAAACAAAGCAATAGAGAAAATGCAAGAAAGTACAAATAGAAATTATAACTTCTTCCTTGCAACCACAGCTGAGTACAGTCTATTACATAGTAACTTACATATTCAAATTGATATATTTTAGCTGGTGTTATTTTTATTATTAAGATATATTCCCAGCCATACCATAACACCTTTGGAACAAAACTAGGTTCTTTCAACTTTGTTTCTCAACTATTTACCCACAGCCTATGGTATACTATAGGTGTTTAACAAATTGTTTTTTAATGAATCATTGAATAAATAAAATTAGATAAAATGTGTTTTGATCCAAATAATAGGTATTATTTTGGAATAAAATAAAAACTAACTTATTTGGATACTATCAAAGGAACTCCTAGTTTTTTCAGAGGTCTATTGGTCATACAGAGTCCAAATGGCTACAAATACAGCTATTTTTTTGTTGTAAGAGTATTAATTAGAACCTTTGTTAAAGTTAATTCTTAAAGTTAAGCTAAGTTATTAGACATATTCATATACACAGGGCCACTATAAATGATCAAATAAATGGTGCACGGTGTAGTTCCTTGGAATATCCTCTGTGCAGCACCATGAAATTGTTCAATCAGGCAACCCTCTAAATAGTCTTTTGAAAGAAATTCTATAGAATTATTTGAAAAGAAATTATGCCAGGTGTGGTGGCTCATACCTATAACCCTAGCACTCTGGGAGGCCAATGTCGGTGGATTGCCTGAGTTCAGGAGTTCAAGACCAGCCTGAGCAAGAGTGAGACCCCATTTCTAATTAAAAAGAAAAAAAAAAAAGCAAAAGCAATTATCCAGACATTGTGGTGGGCATCTGTAGTGCCAGCTACTCTGGAGGCTGAGGCAAGAGGATGCCTTGAGCCCAAGAGTTTGAGGTTGCTGTGAGCTACACCATGCACTCTACCAAGGGGTAACAAAGTATAACTGTCTCAAAAAAAAAAAAAAAAAAAAAGAAAGATAGATAGAAAAAAGTTATGTTATTAATATTTCTTTTTATTGTTTATAATAAATTCATGTTAACTAGAAATGATAAACGATTTTATTTCTAAAACTTTCAGGTCATGTCAAATTTATGAGAATTTTCCTCTGTTGAAAATTCATTACCAATATTAAAAAATGTTTTATCCTCCAAACATCTTTCCAAAAGGAATGTGTTAATTTGCATTCCCACCAGCAGTGGAGAAGTGTTCCCTTTTCTCCACATCCACACCAACATCCTGGTCTTGGGATTTTGTGATATGGGCTAATCTTACTGGAGTTAGATGATATCTCAACGTAGTTTTGATTTGCATTTCTCTGATGATTAAGGATGATGAGCTTTTTTTCATGTGTTTGTAGATCGTGTGTCTGTCTTCTTCAGAGAAGTTTCTCTTCAAGTCCCTTGCCCAGCCTGCGATGGGATCACGTGTTCTTTTCTTGCTTATATGTTTGAGTTCTCTATGGATTCTGGTTATTAAACCTTTGTCTGAGATATTACCTGCAAATATCTTCTCTCATTCTGAGGAATGTCTGTTTGTTTTACTTACTGTGTTCTTGGCTGTGCAGAAGCTTTTTAGTTCTATCAGTGTATTTTTGAAGCTAACACTTAGACATCGAAAAATAGATCTGCGTTTCAATCCTATAATTCCCCTACTAGGTATATACCTAGAAGAATAAAAATTACATTATAACAAAGATATTTGTACCAGAATGTTTATTGCAGCCCAATTCATAATTGCTAAGTCATGGAAAAAGCCCAAGTACCCATGGATCCACGAGCGGATCCCCCGTTGGCCAAGAGGGTCCTTCAAATTGAGTTGCTAGCCATAAGTAAGAAAATTGGACATGCTTCATCACGTCCCCTCCTCTTTTCAGAGATGTCCTTTGTGACTTCCCAATAGTGCCATGAAAGACCAACCCGCTGGTCCTAAGTATATAAAACAAACCATTTGAGCCTGTCAGGTACTTTTTCTTTAAGTAATAAACCCTTTATCTTAAGCATTTGTTTTCACTGACTTGTGGTCTTTTAGACAAAGCTTAACTTTCAGCCAATTGTCAGCTAAATTATCTTTAAACCCACCTATGACTTGTAAGCCCCATAACATCCAGGTGTCCCACCTCTTTGAGCCAAATCAATATATGTTTTCCACATATTGGTTTATTACCTCACCTGTAATTCCTGACTTCCTAAAACGTATAAACTAAACTATAACCCCAGCACTGCAAGTCCACTTGCTCCCAGCTTCTGGGGTGTGGCCCGGGACCATGGTCCTCAAATCAACCTCCTAGAATGGTTTGGCTGAGTATGGCTTCTTTGCCATCCACAACACTCTTGCTTGTTCTGCTACCCTGTTACTGGTTTCGTTGTGTCCCTCAGAAAGGATATGTTGAAGTCCTAATGTCCAGTATTTTATAAAGTGACTTTATTTTGAAATGAGGTATTTATGGTGGTTAGCAAGTCAAAATGCGTGGGCACTTTCCCAGAGGGACTGGTACTGTTGCAGGACAACAAGGCCTGACGCAGAGAAAGAAACACCGGAACACCTGTGTTTAAAAGAAGATGAGCTTTAGTGCAGCTGGGGGAGCCACCACAGGCAAGAGTCCAAAAATGGCTGAGCTCCCCACTGGCTCTGTGCTTTCCCTTTTACGGGGCTCCGTACCTTTTGTTCTTTCAGATCTTACTTTTCCCAGGTATCCTCTCTCAGGATCCTTATAAAAAGGAGGAATTTGGGCACAAACACTGGAGGAATGTCCTGTGGAGATGAAGGCAGAGACAGCCTGCTGTATGTGTGTTTACAAGTCAAGGAAAGTCAAAGATGGTCAGGAAAACACCAGCAGCTGGGAGAAAAACATGGCACAGACTTCCCTTTGTTGGAGGTGCCTAACACAGCCCCACACAAACCCTTTTCCCTCCTCCTTCTCTCCTCCTAAGACAAAGACATAAGCGATCTGGTTAGTCCCACCCCCTACAAGTTCTGCCCCAAAGACCCTAACCTGAAAGGCAACCTGTGTCCTGTACCCACCCGACAGCCCAGGTAAGAGTTTCTAACTGCGCCTTGGGTGCAGCCTCCGTTTTGCACTCCCCAGGCAGATTGCTCTCCCCTTTCAGTAAACCTGGCCTGACATCTCTGCAGCCTCATCTCTGGATGCCACTGTTTATACCTTTCACCCTTCTCAGCCCTCCATGCAACCAACTCTGCTTAGAATTCTGTATCCAAAATAGAGACAAGGCATTTCTGTTCTTTAAGCAACCCAGTTTGTGGTACTTAGTTTAGTTTCAGCTGCTCTGGGAAACTACCACTTTCCCTTTTGTGTATCACATTTTTTTTGCCTCTCCCACTCCACTGGGAACATTTCCTAACAAATCATTTTACACAAATTCCCATCCTTAGTGTTTGCTTCTGGAAAACCCAGTGCAAGAAACTTATAATTTGTATTCTGAATTATGGGTGTGTGAAAAAGACCATCAGGAGGTAGTTGGTGAAGATCAGTCCTCTTTACGGAACTGCCCCAAACTACTCAGAAATTAGACATTGAGATCCCATTCTTCCACCCATGAATATTGTACCTCTGTCTCTAAAAGGTGATAATTAAGTTGCTAACTTATACCTGTGTTCTAACAACAGAACCTAGCACTTTTATTATTAACTTGTGTCTGCATTTAACTTAATTCTGTTCTTAAAATTATTGGTTTCCTTTTGAATTTGCCCTGGCTTTGTGACTATCCTTTCACCTTCAGAAATCCCTTTAGATTCAAGCTTATTGCAGACTTTCCCAAACTGCATTATGGGATCTATTTGCTGTCTCCTGCTGTTCTTAAGTATTGTAGTTATGCAGAAATGAATCATCACAATTTACTGCAGAACATTTCAATGCTCTTGACATACAAGCACTTTAGAGTTTACAAATGAAATCATGGGGTCACAATTACGTTTTTCAGCTTTCTCATAGTCAGGAGTATGTCTCAGTATCTGCTTCGCAATTCCATCCTCCTCAGTTCCAAATTCTAAGTGACACAACCACTTTAGTTGAAAGGTTTCCGTCACTCTTACACCCTCAGCCAATTTTCTTTCCCCATCTGAAGGAAATTCAGCAATTGCTCATTTGCTTCCTCATGGAAGATAAAATTGTCAGCAAGGTAAATAAATTTATTAAATGCTATCCTTTTAACAGAAGTAGATTTCAAACATGTTCACAGAGTTTAAGTCCTCCATTATTTCCATATAGATTTCTTTTGATCGTTTTTAAATCTCTCAAAAATCTTTATCTAAATATCTATTTTATTTGAATATATGTTAAAGTAATTTTTTCAAACATATGTATGTATGTATTTTTTGAGACAGAGTCTCACTCTGTCACTTTCAGTAGAGTGCTGTGGCATCACAGCTCACAGCAACCTCAAACTCTTTGGCCTTAAGCGATTCTCTTGCCTCAGCCTCCCAAGTAGCTGGGACTACAGGCGCCTGCCACAATGCCTGGCTATTTTTGTTGTTGTTGTTGCAGTTGTCACTGTTGTTCTAGCTGGCCTGGCCAGTTTCAAACCCACCAGCCTTGATGTATATGTGGTCAGCGCCCTACCCACTGAGCCACAGGTGCCACTCTAAACATATGTAGTTATTAATATTATTTTTTTTGAGAGAGGGTCTCTTTCAGTTGTTGAGCTAGAAGGCAGTGGAGTCACAATAGCTCTTTGCAACATCAAACTCCTGAATTCAAGCAATTTCCTTCCTCAGCCTCCCAGATAGCTGGATAGCTGGAGCTAGAGAACTAGAGGTATGTGCCACCATGCCTGCATAATTTTTTTTTTTTTTTAAGAGATGGAGTCTTGCGTTGTGGTCCAGCCTTGTCTCTTTCTTGGGTTTGAGTAATCTTCTTACCTCAGCCTCTCAAAGTGCTGGGGCTACCTGCCTGAGCCTCCATGCCTCCATACTTGGCCTCAAACATATTTATTTTGTACTTATATTGTAATTCCTAACAGCCAGATTTTGGCAGAATATTAATCCATAATAATGTTGTCTGTTTATTTCTCATATTTGTACCTCTACTAATAGACTTTCTACTTTACATTATAAATCATTTAAGCAAAAACAAAAACATAAAATTGTAAGTGTTCTCAATATAGTCCTCCTTTGCTTTTTCTTTCTTTTGAAAAGGGGATAGACATATATTATTCAGCTTGGACAGCTATGACAAAATACCATAGTCTGGATGCCTAGAACAGCAACAGAAATGTATTTTCTCATAGCTGGAGGCAGGAGATCTAGTATCAGGATGCCAGCATGACTGGGTTCTGGTGAGAGCTCTCTTGGTTTGTGAACTGGCACCTTCTTGCTGTGTTCTCACATGGAGGATAGAGGAAGAACAAATTTGTGACGTATCCACTTATAAAGATAGTAATTCCATCATGAGGGCTCCATCCTCATGTCTGTCTAAAAATCTAATTATCTCCCCAAGACCTCATTTCCAAATACTATCACCATAAGGGGATAGGCCTTCCCCGTCTGAATTTGGGGGGTACACAAGCATCCAATCCACAACAACATACATTTCTCCTTTTACACTGGTCTATGTCATTAAGTCATGCTAATAACAATGGCTACGGTTTGAAAATGTATGTGTTTCCCCCAAAATTCATAGGTTGGAACCTAAAGACCCAATGAGATAGTATTGAGGAGTGAGGCTCTGATCTCATGAATGGGACTAGGATCCTTTAATAAAAGGGATTAAAGAGATTAGCTAAACCAGTTTTTCTCTTCCACCTTCCACCATGTGAGGACACAGCAACAAGGCACCATCTTGTAAGAAGAGATATGGCCTTTACCAGACATAGAACCTACTAGCACCTTCATCTTGAACTTCAAATTTTCAGAACTATGATGAACAAATTTCTTTTCTTTATAAATTACCCACTCTCAGATATTTTGTTATTGTAACAGAAATGAACTAAAGCAGAAATTGGTACTGGGAGTGGGAGAGACACTTATGAATGCCTACTACGTTAAGATTAAAAGCTGTTTCAAATTTTATATAAACTTTAGTATGCTATATAGCTACCTTAAGAGCTAATATAGCTCGAAGTCTTCTTATGTATTATTTTCTTCTAGGAATTATTGGCTACTCCTCCAATAAGATCTTTCTCTATGTGCGCCCAGAGATACCTAATTTTGCATGTGCAACACGGTAGGAGAGAATCAAATTTCAAAGAGTGCTTTCCCCTTCATATCTGTAAGTTTAAATCCTTTTGGTTATATTGACCAATCTTCTAATGAATCTGTTTCCTTAATCTTCATGAGTTCTAACCAACTCTTGCCAGAAAATCATTGCTTTGTCATCATAACTAGAGTCCTAGAAATGGTGTTTTTGAATATAAAGAAAATAGCCAGATTCCATGTCTTCACTCCTTTCCATAGCTTTGAAGGTTAGTACTCCACGAGTCTTCCTAAGAACTTTGTTTTGTTTATTTGTTTATTTTTTTAACCCATCTTTTCAAAGGTGCTCGAGATACATCAACTTTCTTCTAATCAAATTGTTTGTTTCAAGCATCAACCAGCACAAGAGGATACTGTTGACTATTTTCAGCCTATCAATCACACCTCAGGTTTATCCCTCTAAGATTTTGGCCATATGCATAACCACATGTATTTTTCTACTCAATAAGGAAACACCATGAATTATATTGTCATAGAAGTTCCTTTTTTTAAATTACTTCATTACCTTGTCTTAGCAATAAAATTGTAAGCATTTGTTTTCTAACTCACAAATATTTTAAACTATAATATGTGCTTACTAAATATGTCATTATTTAACTTAATATGTATCTGAAGAAAATTATATAAATTAATTCAGTGTACTATAAAATGGGGTTTCTGGCCAGCGGTAAATTTGACATGGAATCTCTCCTGCAATGAGTGAAAGGTTGTCACCATGGTGCTTTGCAGCATGCAATTGCTTAATAAAAGTTATCCATTGATGTTTATAATAAAGGAGCCTGCCAAGATTAATAATCATATAATAACACATTCCTTTGGGAGTAATTATTAATGTTGATTATTAAAGTTTTTTATCATACAATTTTATGAACAAGAACTATAGCTTTGACTATTTATCAAGATCTTGAAAGTGGCTGAGACAGGGAAGTGATACTGTGGCAGTTGGGACCGACCAGATGGCAGATAGAAGGCAGGCAGCTTGTAAAGGACTTCACTTTTAAATATGGATTTCTCTCTAATCAATTATCAACAATGCTGTGTGAAAGTGAAAATGCTTGAAGAATTTTGAATTCATAATAAAACATCATCTTTCAGCAACTCCATTGTGGTCAGACACACAAAACACCTGCCCTCTTTGTAGATTTTATGCAGTGCCTGGACTGACTGAATGTCTCGATTCTATGGTGCTTACAGCAGAAAATGTTATCATGATTTCAAAGGGAATTCTTCATGGTTAGGAATTGGTGTGTATGATAAATTTCCATGTCAGTTTACAATCTCATAGCTTTGTCAGTGCGAGCCAGATCCTTAATTTGGTTTTAATTTTTTTTTATTCTCATATATTATTTAATATAGTCAATAGACTCAACAAAACCTACTTCCATGTAGAGCATTTTCTAATCAATATTTTATAATTACTTGATTAAGAAAAAAGTGTGCTTCTCAATTATAAGGATTTTCTCCATGTTTCTTGAGATGACTTTGATATAATATATTTAGCTTTATGCAAACATAGCTGCTTCTTTGGCCAGAAACAAATTGTGGCATACTAACAGAGGTAGTGACATCAGGTCTTAAGGTAAGACTTAAACTCATACTGAAACTATAGATAAAAGTTCTCAAAACCACTAAACAGCATCCAAGTAGATAAATATAGAAAGGTTTACTCTATCATGATTGCTATGAATCAACATTATATTTTCAGTTTCTTTTTACAAGCAGGTATAAACTGTATTTCAGTTTTTAGGTAAAATTCTCAATTCTATGAACATATACAAATAGATTCACATTTGAATGTTTTATGAGATTTTTAAATATCTCCTAAGGGGAAAATTTTAAAAAGGGATGCAGTAAGGCCCTATCTCCCCGGAAAACTTTCAGCACTTGCCTGGTAAATATGCATAAACATGTATATAGCTAATAATATATATCATCTCATATACATATATAAGCCATGTCCTATAACTGAAAAGAAAATCTCTCTTTTTTAAAAAATTGTTCCAATTCATTAAAATCAGTAGTTTTACTTTCTTTAAATGTAGGCAAAAATACAAAATTAGAATCATAGAATCTCAGGTTTGAAAATTACTTTAAACATTCCACAATATAATCATCTATCAACACCAAAGGTAGAAATTTGAAGCTCTGGTGTTTGAGCAAGATGTCCATGACCACAGAGCTGGTGTTGGAATCAGGCAGTAGCATTGATTTTTCCCATTTTCACTTAGACCATATACTTTTCTTACATGCAGTGCTGTTTTTTCAAAATCTTAGTGTCTTGGCTAACTATGTTTCATCCCATTTAAATATGTATTCTCTGATTTCAGGGAAATATTTGTTCAAAACTTTTGACAATATTTTGAGCCCCTTAATTTAACAGATATTCTGCAATGTGATAGGCACTATGTAACATTAAAAAAAAAATTCATGTGGTATTTTCAGCCTGGAGTGGTATATCCTGTTGGAGTGACTGATAGCCCTATACTAAGTGATTTATACATATAACCTAATTTTATTGTTGAGATGAAATAAGTACTGTTATTCTTGTTTTACATATAAAGATGCATAACTGGAAATAGTTTTGACTTACACAAAGTCAGGCAGGTTATAAGTGGCGGAATTAGAATCTATCCTTTCTGCTCTTGCCTGAGCCTTCCAAAGTTCATTGCAATTAGAATCACTAATGCTCTTCACCTGCGGCTTCCGGTCCCCCCTTTAGTTCTCCAGCTGAAACAGAATAAGAGAAATAATGTGTGTAACCATGTCCTTTTCCCACTTTCTTCTGACCTAATCCAAGATAAAGTCAAGCAAAACTACAAGCCCAGGGAGGATGATCTAATTCTTAGATGCTTGATCCATAATACCCCTTCATGTCTAATTCCTGGCTTTCATATAAGGATGAGAAGTAGATTCCAGGATGGTCCTACATTAAAAAATTAATAAATGTTATTGGACTCCATCTTCATATTGGTCCAGGCCAAAGGACTAGATTTGTGGCAAGAATCATGTCTTTAGTAGTTATTTTGATTACTACTCCAAATATTCTTCCTTGAATACAAAGTCCTGACTGGAAACACAGATTGCTGGAAGCAGTGATACTATTAAGCTGTTGCTGCTACTGCTTCTATTTCTATGCTTTCTACTACTAGTATTTATTTAATAATACTTAAGTACTCTTGATTCTTGCCAGAATAAAGAGATATTTCCAAAGAAATGACTATAAGTCCATCCATATTAAATAAGGTTTTTCTGTCTTCTGAACCTCAGATCTCTTCCATCATTTGTAACCCTCAATACCCATTTGGACAAAAGGAATATTTACAATTTCTTACATTATGACAGGTTGCTGTAATCTTTGAACACTGTGACTTGTTTTCTGACTATCTGGATTTTCTGTGAAGTCCTATGTCCTTAAAAAAACAGACCTTTAAGATATTCCTCTCGTATTAAGATGTGGGCAAAAGACGTGAACAAAAGTTTTTCAGAAGAAGATAGGCAATGGCAAATAAACATATGAAAAATGTTCAACACCACTAATCATTAGGGAAATTCGAATTAAAACTATAATGAGATATCATCTTATCCCTGTAAAAATGCCCATTATCAAATACAAAAACAAACAAACAAACAAAAAAAAATAGATGCTGAGAGAAAGGAACATTTATACATTGTTGGTGGGACTCCAAATTAGCCAAATCTCTGGAAAACAGTATGGAGATTCCTCAAAAAAATAAATGTAGACTTACCATTTGACCCAGCAATCCCACTGTGGGGGATCTGCCCAAAGAAAAAGAAGTCATTTTGCAAAAAGACACCTGTACTCAAATGTTCATTGAAGCAAATTCACACTTGCAAAAATGTGGAGTCAATCTAAGTGCCTTTCAGTTCATGAATGGATTAAGAAAATGTGGTGTATATACACACACATACACCATGGAGTACCACTCAGCCATCAAAAGGAATAAAATAATGTCTTTTGTAGGACTTGAATGGAATTGGAGACCATTATCCTACATGAAGTATCTCAGGAATGTAAGAAAAAAAAAAAAAAAAACCTACACGTACTCTCTAAAAATGTGAAACTAATCATAGGCATACATGGGCACAAAGAGATGTAAAAGTCATAGGAAGTCAAGAAAGAGATTGAGAGGTGGACAGAGATAAAAATCTACCTATCGGGAACAATGAACACTCTTTGGGCAATGGACACACTAAAAGCCTGGACTTAATTATTATAAAGGTATCAATGTAACAAAAATATTTGTGCCCCCTTAATATTTTAAAATAAAGAAAAAAGAATTTAATAAATGAAAGAGATAAAGATTAGGAAAAAAAAAAAAAGAAAAAGAAAAATAAACTCTTCTGGATCTGGTATCAGGCATTTTCAATGTTAGATACACCTTATCTATGCTCACGCTCAGCTTACCTGCTCTGCGCCAGCTCCTGATCTCAGTGCCCACTCTGACAGGAGGCAGCATTGACTTGTTCCCAGCTTTGTTGGGAGCACCTTGGTCTTTCTGTGTCGATAGACTCTATTCTACTGATTTGTGCTGGTAATTTTGTCTTGCCTTCTGTCTTATAGCAGATAAGGAATAACAATTCCAAATGGCTTAAACCTAACCACAATGTGGTTTGTTTACTTATAGCATTGTCTGAATACCATTTTATTTTCTATTAACTGGATTGATTCATTATCCACATCATACTATAATTAATGTTTATTCTTTATTCTAGGACATTATGCAAGTTCATAAAAACATTTTCTGAAATTTAGATACACTATATTCATAGATTTATCTTGATCTTTAGCTGCTAGACTGCTGAAGAGAAAAATTAAAGAAAAAGAAAAAACCCTTATTTTACCAAGTACACCCAATCAAGACACATTCATTGTCCTGAATGGAGATCTCAGAACTTATTTGCAATATTTCATTTTCAGTGACACCATACTGGTTTGGAATAGTTGTTCTTTTCTATAAATCATTCTTTAAAAATTGGTCCTGAATTTAATTTGAGATCAACATAACATCAGTTATTATGAGGAAACTTATTTCTCTTCCCATCCTCCTCTTCCTTGTACTTTACAAGTTATTGTTGCTAGTTTGAGGAATACTCTATAATATTTTAGCCTCTTTTATGTTCTTGAAAGTTGCACATATCAGTTTCAGTGGTCTGACTGCCTCATGGGCAAACTCCTTCATTGTTTTGAGATATATTTCACCTGAGCCAGAATTGCTGAATTTACCCAGATAAATTGTTATAATCTTTTTACTCACTTTGAACTTAAATCCTTTCAAAAATATTCATTTTATCCTTTCAAGTTCATAGATCTCTCACAATGACAGAAAAGACAAGTAAAATAGAGTTCAATGGCTTTGCCTTTTCTTTGTCTCTCATCAACATTCAATCATTAGCTTTGGGAAGCATACCTATGCCTCTCTTCTTGTCTTGGTTACAATTTAAAAGCCCCTTAAATGTATCTTTTTTTATGTGAATGCTTGCAAAACTTTCTGCCTTGAAATTTTCACCATCTGAGTACACTTTCTCTAGCATAGTTGTGTCACAGATTCTGTGTTGGCCACATGCTCCTCTTTATACTTTCCCTGCAGGACCTTTTATCAGTTATTAATTTTCTTTTCTCTCTCTCTCTCTCTTTTTTTTTTTTTTTTTTGTGTGTGTGTGTGTGTGTGTGTGTGTGTGTTGAGGATTCATTGAGTGTACAAGAAACCAGTTTACACTGATTGCATGTGTTAGGTAAAGTCTCTCTTGCAATTGTGTCTTGTGCCCAAAAGGTGTGTCACACACGCCAAGACTCCACCACCCACCCACCTTCCCTCTCTCTCTTCCTTTTCCCCACCCCTCCCTCCTTCTTTCTCTCTCTGCTCTCCCTTTCCCCACCCTCACTGTGTCATTAATTGTGCTCATATCAAAATTGAATAGGTAGGATTCATGCTTCTCCATTCTTGTGATACTTTACTAAGAATAATGTCTTCCACTTCCATCCAGGTTAATATGAAGGCTGTAAAGTCTCCATTTTTTAAATGGCTGAACAGTATTCCATGATGTGTACATGAACCACAGCTTGTTAATCCATTCCTGGTTTGGGGGCATTTAGGCTGTTTCCACATTTTGGCAATTGTAAATTGAGCTGCAATGAACAGTCTAGTGCAAGTGTCCTTATGATAAAAGGATTTTTTTCCTACTGCATAGATGCCCAGTAATGGGACTATAAATCAAATGGGAGGTTTAGCTTAAGTTTTTTAAGGGCTCTCCATTTCCTTCCAAAAAAGGTTGTATTAGTTTGCAGTCCCACCAACAGTGTTAAAGTGTTCCCTTTTTGCCACATCCACGCCAGCTTCTGCAGTTTTGAAATTTTGTGATGTGAGCGATTCTCCCTGGTGTTAGATGGTATCTCAGGGTGATTTTGATTTGCATTTCTGTAATAATTAGGGATGATGAGCTTTTCTTCAAATGTTTATTAAGCCATTCCTCTGTCTTCTTTAGAGAAGGTTCTATTCATGTCTCTTGCCCATTGATATATGTGATTGTTGGCTTTTTTCATGCGGATTAACTTGAGTTCTCTGTAGATCCTAGTCAACAAGCTTTTGTCTGATTCAAAATATGAAAATATCCTTTCCCTTTGTGTAAGTTGTCTATTTGCTTTGGTTGGTGTCTCCTTAGCTGTAGAGAAGATTTCCAGTTTAATTAAAGCCCATTTGTTTATTTTTGTTGTTATTGCAATTGCCACTGAAGTCTTCTTCATGAAGTCTTTCCCCAGGCCGATATCTTCCAGTGTTATTCCTATGCTTTCTTTGAGGATTTCTATCATTTCATGCCTTAAATTTAAGTCCTTTATCCATCTTGAATCAATTTTTTTTGTGAGTGCAGAAAGGTGTGGGTTCAGTTTCAGTCTTTTACATGTGAATGTCCAGTTATCCCAGCACCTTTTATTGAATAGGGAGTCTTTCCCCCAAGGTATGTCCCTATTTGGTTTATAGAAGATTAGATGGTTATATGATGTTAATTTCATTTCCTGGTTTTCTCTTCGATTCCAAATGTCTATGTCTCTATTTTTGTGTCAGTACCATGCTTTCTTGACCAGTACGGCTTTGTAGTACAGCCTAAAATCTGGTATGCCCCTGGCTTTGTTTTTATTACTAAGAACTGCCTTAGCTATATGGGTTTTTTTCTGATTCTATACAAAATGCAGAATCATTTTTCCCAAGTCTTGAAAGTACGATGTTGGTATTTTAATAGGGATGTCCTTGAATTGGTAGATTGCTTTGGGAAGTATAGACATTTTAAAAATGTTGATTCTTCCCAACCATGAGCATGGTATGTTCTTCCATTTGTTAATATCCTCTGCTATTTCCTTTCTTAGGGTTTCATAATTTTCTTTATAGAGGTCCTTCACCTCTTTTGTTAGGTATATTCCTAGGTATTTCATTTTCTTTTAACCTATGGTAAAGGGAGTTGTGTACTTAATTAACCTCTGATCTTGGCTGTTATTGGTGTATTCAAAGGCTACTGACTTGTGGACATTGATTTTATATCCTGAGACATTACTGTATTTTTTGATGACTTTCAGGAGTCTTGTGCTTGAGTCTTTGGGGTTCTCTAAGTATAAGATCATATTGTCAGCAAAGAGGGAGAGTTTGTCCTACACTGCTCCCATTTGGATGCCCTTTATTTTCTTGTCTTGCCTAATTGTATTGGCTAGAACTTCCAGCACTATGTTGAATAGTAATGGTGATAGAGGACAACCTTGTCTGGTTCCAGTTCTAAGAGGAATATCTTTCAGTTTTACTCTATTCAGTAAAATATTAGCTGTGGGTTTGCCACAGATAGCTTTGATCAGTTTCAGAAATGTGCCACCTATGCCTATACTCTTTGGTGCTGTGTTTTATTGAATGCTTTTTCTGCATCTATTGAGAGGATTATATGATCTTTTTTTTTGCTTCTGTTAATACAGTGGATAACATTTATGGTCTTGCATATGTTAAACCAGCCTTGCATCCCTGGGATGAAACCTACTGGATCGTGATATATGACTTTTTTTGAAGATAAGCTGTAATCTATTGGCTAGAGTTTTGTTGAGAATTTTTGCATCTATATTCATGACTGAAATTGGTCTGAAATTCTCCTTTTTATTTAAGTCTTTTTCTGGATTTGGTATCATGGTGATGTTTGCTTCATAGAACATTGTGGGGAAGATTCCTTCCTCCTCAATTTTTTGGAATAATTTCTGCAGTATGGGAATAAGCTCTTCTTTGAAGGTTTGATAGAATTCTGGTGTGAAGCTATCTGAATCAGGGCATTTGGGGGGGAAGATTTTTTATTGTTTATTTCTCTTTTTTTAAATTAAATCATAGCTGTGTACATTAATGTGATCATGGGGCACCATACACTGATTTTATAGATGATTTGACATATTTTCATCACACTGGTTAAAATAGACTTCATGGCATTTTCTTAGTTATTGTGTTAAGACATTTATATTCTACATTTACTAAGTTTTATATGTACCCTTGTAAGATGCACTGTAGGTGTAATCCCACCAATCACTCTCCATCTTCCCATCCTCCCCCCGCCCTCCCCCATCCCAATATTCTTAGATTATAACTGAGTTATAGCTTTCATTTGAAATCCATAAATTATTTTTATATTAGGGCTGAGTACATTGAATACTTTTTCCTCCATTCTTGAGATACTTTACTAAGAAGAATATGTTCCAGCTCCATCCATGTAAACATGAAAGAGGTAAAGTCTCCATCTTTCTTTAAGGCTTCATAATATTCCATGGTGTACATATACCACAATTTATTAATCCATTCGTG
>CAUYPK010012086.1:0-11900 GCA_963574355.1 Loris lydekkerianus | reverse complement strand
GGCTTTTCTTTTTATGGAGATTTTGTACAGTTGATGCTATTTCAGAAATTGATATAGGCCTGTTCAACATTTCCACTTCATTCTGCCTAAGTCTTGGTAGGTGGTGTGCTTTTAGGTATTGGTCGATTTCTTTCAGATTTTCATATTTGTAAGAGTAGAGTTTCTTGTAGTATTCATTAAGGATTTTTTGAATTTTTGAGGGGTCTGTTGTTATTTCATCATTACCATTTCTGATTGATGAAATTAGAGATTTTACTCTTTTTTTCCTGGTTAGGTTGGCCAAAGGTTTCTCTATTTTATTGATCTTTTCAAAAAACCAAGTTTTGGATTTATTGATCTGTTGTGTAATTCTTTTGTTTTCAATTTCATTAAATTCTGCTCTAATTTTGGTTATTTCTTTTCTTCTGCTGGGTTTGGGGTTGAAGTGTTGTTCTTTCTCCAGTTGCTTGAGATATTCTATTAAGTTATTAACCTCCTCTCTTTTTGATTTCTTGAGGAAGGCTTGCAGTGCTACAAATTTCGCTCTTAGGACTGCCTTTGCAGTATCCCAGAGGTTCTGGTAATTCGTGTCTTGATTGTTGTTTTCTTCCAAAAATTTGGTGATTTCCTTTTTAATCTCATCTATAACCCATGTATTCTTCAGCATAAGGTTGTTTAGCTTTCATGTTTTTGTAAGGGTATGCAGGTTCCTGTTGTTATTGAGTTCAACTTTTATTCCATGATGGTCTGAGAAGATGCAAGGAATAATTTCTATTTTTTTAAATTTGCTGAGGTTAGATTTGTGACCTAGGATGTGGTCGATTTTGGAGTATGTTTCGTGGGCTGATGAGAAGAATGTGTATTCAGTGTTGTTGGGATGAAATGTTCTGTAAGATGTCTGTTAAGTCCAGATACTGAATGGTTGAGTTTAAATCTAAAATTTCTTTGCTTAGCTTCTTTTTGGAGGATCTATCCAGCACCTCTAAAGGGGTGTTAAAATCACCAACTACAATGGAAGTGGAATTAATCGAGTTGCTCATGTCTGTTAGAGTTTCTCTTATAAATTGAGGTGTTTTGTGGTTGGGTGCATAAATATTAATAATTGAGATCTCATCATATTGAGTATTACCTTTAACAAATATGAAGTGTCCATCCTTATCCTTAATTATTTTGGTTAGTTTAAAGCCTATTGTTTAGACAGATTAGTTTAAAGCCTATCTGTGAACAGGATTGCAATGCCTCCTTTTTTCTGCTTTCCATTTGCCTGGAATATAGATGACCATTTCTTCACCTTGAGTCTATATTTGCCTTTTAATGTAAGATGCGAATCAGGCAAGCAGCAGAGATCTGGCTTGAGTTTTTGTATCCAGTCAGCCAACCTGTGCCTCTTTAGAGGACAATTTAAATTATTCAAATTAATTGAGAGTATTGATTCGCCTTTCAAGAGTCCAGTGGACATTTTTAATCCTTTTGTGACTGTGGAAGTTGGAGTTTGATCAAAATTTTCTGGGTGGGTTTACTGTTGTGGTGGAGGATGACACTGGTCTTTATGGAAGATAGGTCTGAGAATATCCTGGAGAGCTGGTTAAGTTATGGCAAATTCTTCAACATGTGAATATCATTGAAGTATTTAATTTCTCCATCATAAATGAACCTCAGTTTAGCTGGGTACAGGATCCTGGGTTGAATGTTATTTTGTTTTAGGAGATTAAAAGTCAATGACCATCCTCTTCTAGCTTGAAAGGTTTCAACAGAGAGATCTGCAGTTATTCTAATATTCTTCCCCTTGTAGGTAATGGTTTTTTTCGTCTGGCAGCTTTCAGAATTTTTTCTTTCATATTAACTATAGTGAAATTGATTATGATGTGTCTGGGTGATGTCTTATTCAGTTTGAGTCATGGTGGAGTTTGGAAACTGTCTGCTCTCTGAATTTCAGAATCTCTTGGCATGTCTGGAATGTTCTGCTTCATGATCTCATGGAGAAGAGACTCTGTGTCTTGTGAAGCCACCTTGTCACTTTCGGGGATCCTTGTAAGATGAATATTGGTTTTCCTCAAATTATCCCAGAGCTCTCTGAGAGAGTGATCTGTTTTTTCCCTCCATTTCTCTTCCTCTTTGAGAGTTTGGAAGTGTTCAAAAACTTTGCCTTCAATGTCGGAAATCTTTTCTTCTGCTTGCTCCATTCTGTTACTGAGGGATTCTATTGTGTTTCTCATATGTTTGAGGGATGCAACTTCTTGTCTCAATGTGTCAAAATCTTTGGTCATTTGGTCTTCGAATTTGTTGAATTCTTGAGTTATATTTTGGGTTAATGCTTGGAGTTCTAATTCAATCTTATTTGCTATCCAGATTCTGAATTCGATTTCTGACATCTCAACTATTTGTTTGTGCATGGGGTCTTGTGCTGTGTCTGCCCCATTGATCCTTGGGGGAGTTGATCTACTCTGATTATTCATATTGCTAGAGTTTTTCTGTTGATTTTGCCTCATGATTGTTTTTCAACATTGCATCTGGCTGTCCTCAGAGTTGGGGAGGTGTCTCTCCAAGAATAGACCCCAGCGGGGTCACCCTATTGTTGCTGGATCTTTGTTGGGAGTGACCCTGTGTAGTTCCTCTGGGGCTGCTCCAGCTAGGGAGTTCTGGTTATGGAAGCAGCTCTGGTGTGTGACACACCCGGATCCAGCAACAGGGCAGGAGGTGGTGCACACGGTTCTGGGAGTGCCTGGTGCCCAGTGACTTTGGCACAGAGAGCCCAGGGCTCCAGCTATCTCTGGGCAGGAGAAGGGCTCTGCGCAGAGGCAGGGAGGGCTCTAGAGGGCACATGGCTACCAGATTCCCTGGCCAGATGAGTGGGCTATTGTGGAGGCTGGGAGGACACAGAAGGGAGGACGCAGGGTTGTGCAGCTTCTGTAGTTTCTGGTCAGAGCATGTGTAGGCCAGGTGGGTGCGGGTCGGAGGTTGTGGCACAGTTCTATGGAGTTCTGGGCAGTGCCAATCCCAGGAGTTTGAAGTTGCTATGAGCTGTGACATCACAGCACTCTACCCAGGGCAACAGCCCGAGGCTCCAGTGTGCCAAAACCGGCTCACTCTGTTCCTGAGGATTAAGGCTGTAAGGCAGATCAGTCCCTGCCTTTAAGATGCTCAGTCACTAGGTTACTAGGTCCAGCCTGATCCTTGCTCTGTGACCCTGAGGGCGGAGCTTGCTGGGGCAGTTCTCTCACAATGGCTTCCTGCGCCCAGCTCAGTGGCTCAGTCTGGGGCCCCAGACAATGCCCAAAGTTCTCTGCACTCCTGCTCAAGCTCTCTCCATGGCAGTTTAACTGAGTGCCAGTCCAAAAACACCAAAACAGCAAAACAGTTCACAGGTAAGGCCTTTCCGGTTTGCAGTCTCACTGCTGCTTGTACTTACGTTTGCTGGCCGGATTAGGTTGATAGAACACACGCAACCATTTGCCCATTTTCCACTGTCTTTGCCCTCCTCTTGGGATCCAGAAGTTCCTTGCTGACTCCCTGTATCCTCAAAGGGATGATTATAGACAGATCCCAACAGCCAGAGATGCCTGAAGTCTTATCTCCTGAGTCAAGCTAACTTTCTAAGTAAATCCTACATGAAAGTTGTAGAATTGGTCAGAGTTGACAAAAGAGTTGGAACAAAGACAAAAAAGATAAGCAAATTCCAGATTAACACTGCAATGCAAATGTTAAATATAATCTGCCCCAACCCTTACTGCAACGCTGTTTTTGAGGTTTGTACCAAAAGATATCTTGGGAGGATTCAGTTATCATAGATCCTTTTTTTTCCTTCAGTAATTAATTCTCCATGCATGAGTTCCAAGATACATAATGCACGTCTGTTATCAGAAATGTGATAGTCAAATGTCATTATTTCTAAGACAAGTGGGTTAATGTCTTAAGGCAATTCTTTCAAATCTTCCTTTAATTTTATTCTTGATGTGAGGTGTTTTTTATATATTGTAATGACTAAATATATAAACAAAACATCTAATAACAACACCACAACTAATGAGCCTTGGATTGTCCAATCACCCATAAGGAACATCTATTTTTACAACAAGATTTTTTTTAATTATATAAATAAGAATATTTGGTTAGGGAAAATTATTTAACCAGGGTCCTCATCTGTAAAACGGAAACTGTGATGATTCTTTTGCAGCCTTGAAAGACATAAGGTGAACATTAACACAGTAAGGATACACAAGTCCTATCACATACTGTCTGGCACATTAACAACGTTCAATTGATGTTATTTAAACTATTATTAGAATTCATAGCCCAATCTCAAAGTCTACTATAAAATCCATACTTTGACCTTTAGTGTTTTATTTCAATATTTGAAAGGTACATTTTTATAAGAAAATTAGAATGATATTCAATGCCAATCCAAGTTATCCAATTCTGTTCGCCATTTGTGTAGATTGGTGTACTTATTGATTCAATCCACAGAATTAATGCTGACTTTCACTGAAGGTTAGGAGGAAAAAAAAGACTTACTTAAAAAACAAAATGAGAAAAATAGAATAAAGATGTTAATAAGAGCCATTTGAGAATTTTCAGTTCACCATTGACAGTAAATATGGTGTAACTTCTTTGTTCTTGATGAAATAATATAGGCCCTATTGAGTAATGGAACTTAGTTTCTGTCTTGAAGGAATAATTACAGAATAATAATGGGATCACTAGGAAATTTATGAGACTAAAATACATGCCTTTCCCATAACACCAAGATATGATGAACTAAAGAAAGTCAACAGTCCCAGCTCATCAAAGCCACTTGAAAGTGCTAATGTCTTCCAAACGTCAAAACAACACAATTTAGCTAAAAAATAGTCAAATTCCTCGAGTGTGTGTTAAGAAAACACATGAAATATATGCTTAAAAGACCAAAGTTTTCATTTTTAACCAGTTTTTTTGAAGTCCTAAGAAGAATTTCCAGGCATTATCCCCTTGTTTTCTTTGTGCCAGGGCCAGCTTTATGGCATGGAAACAGAACAGTCATGGAGGGCCTTGTCCTGAGAAGGATCCCATGTTTTGGGGTTAATGCCTTGTGCTTGGATCTTAACATATCTTAAAAATTGTTTATTTGAATTTATAGTGTTATAGTGAAGTTGTATGGGGCAATGGAGCATATGTCACATGCTCACTGAGAAGTGTGGCTCACACCTAATCCTGCCTCCTTCCTGCCCTTCCATGTGGGTTCTAGATTGTCCACTCTCCCATCCCTCACAACCTGGGTGCTACTTTCCCTCTCCTTGATGCAGCTGTCCCCATTTGGTGCCAGTGTGCTTGGATAGCTGGGTCTGGATTCATGGGCTCCTATAAGAGGGTGGATCATGAGGTCAGTTTTCTCTATGCAAGGCTGGGAGCACCACGGCACATTCCCAGGTGAGTACCAACCCTATCATCCTCACTGGAGCAGGTGTTAAGCATACCTCCTGGGTTGGAGTGCCCAGTCTGAGCTGTGGCAGAACTCCTGAAGGAAGTAAAGATGTCTAGAAAGTGGACTGTCTCATTGTCTAAGGGGCATGACACTAAATAACAAATAAAATGCACAGGTCAAGTCAGAAAAAAGAGCAAAAGAAACAGGAGTGATGTGCTGGTATATTTGATGGCATTTTCCCTGCCTTTTGAATAAGTAGCCACAAATTTTCATTTGTACCTACACATTGCCCAATGCCCATGATGCAGGGCACAAATAGATGCTCAATATATATTTCTTAAATAGATGTAAACTTCATTAAAGAGACTGCCATTGTCGACCTTGACAGTTGTCACAACTATCAAGTGATGAAAAATCACTTTATATTTCCCCACCAAGGAGAATTCATTATTTTAGTTACAAAGGAGAGGAAAGTGGTAGTGGGAAGTGCCACAGTTTGGGTTCATATAGAGAATCTTGATATAGTTCTTTTTCTTGTCCTTGTGTGATCCATAGAAAAAGGCCAATATTCAAGACTATTCAATGTCTAAATCCAGCACCTTTTCTTCTTGCTTCATTGTACAAATTATTAAGGAGCCCCAGGTATAAATATATTTTCTTCAAATAACTTTAGCTGTATATTGGTGCAGTGGCTAATGCCCATAATCCCAGCTACTTGGGAGCCTGAGGGAGGAGGATTCTTTGAACCCAGGAGTTTGAGGCAGCAGTAAACTATGATTTTGCTAATGCATGTTAGCCTAGATGACAGAGTAAGACCCTGTCTCAGAACAAACAAAAAAAAAAAAAAAAAAAAAAAACACAAAACAGAACAAAAACCATTCAATTTTATTTTCATTTTAAGATTGACTTTTGTCTAAGATTTTCTTTGAAAAAAATTGAAAGTCACTACCAGAAGAGGAATTTCTAAAAAAAAAAAAAAAAAATCAAACCTGGATACTCTCACTTCTGGGAAGATGAAGTAGACATTATTTTAACTAAGTACAATTTTATCTCAGTACAAAATTTTCTTCTAAGTACAATTAATCCCCCTAGACATTATATATGAAATAAATATAAATGGTTTTGAAAGGAAAAGAAAAGGCAAAAGAGCTAGGGACATTAAGATTGAAAAATGGCATACTGTGGCAAATTTCCTGCATTTACTTTTTGCCTTTTATATCCTGGACTAGGTACAAAAGAAGCTGGCAACTCAGGTACTAACAGGTTAAAAAAAAAGCTTCATGAAAAGCCTGCTCCTTCTAGCCAAAAGATCAGGAAAAAGTCTGCTTACAAAGACAGAAATTTTTTAGACAATAATCATTCTGTTTCAGCCAAATACCACAGAAAAAACTATGGTCCAACCCTCAACCATACTAACTCAGTCTGAGTGGGGAGCATAGAATTCTGTGCCCCAAACCATTGCCAGGGTGGTAAGAAAATAAAACAAATATGCATCCAAGAGTCTCATCTATCTGATAATAAGCTTTCCCATTACCCCTTCTCCCCAGTGCCATAGGAAACAAAATGGGTATTTTGAACTTCCACCTCCACTCAGTTGTAATAAGAAGTCCACCCCTTTCACCACTGAAGTAGTGTGAAAGTCACTGGAAGTTAATTTGTCCTATCACTAAGCAGTAATGAGACTGCTCCACTGTGATATGAGCAGAATTACTTAGGGAACTGCAAATCCTATCTTCAGCCTGCAGCAATAAGCCTTCCCCCACTCCACGAGGTGTCAGCAGAGGCTGAGTGGCACTAATGAAGGGGCACCTTCTTCCTAAAGCCATAGCAAGGTCATAGAAGAGTATTTAAAAGGGAAAGCTAACATAAAATTTAGTGCCTCTTATAATAACACTGAAATGCCCAGTTTTCAATAAAAAATCACTTTCACACTTAGATACAAGAAAATGTCAAACTATGTGAAAAATGACAATCAGTGGATGCTAACATGGAGATGGTGGACATCAGAATGATCTGATGATGATAAATGTCTCAATAAGCAATTATGAGCATGGTTGAAGCAAGTGAAAAAAATAGGAAGGCTCAGAAAAGATATAGAAAACCTCAGCAAAGAGACAAAGGATATAAAGCAGAACCAGATGGAAATTTTAGAAGTGAAAAAAACTATATGTGACAAAAATGCTCATTAGATGGGCCAAAAGCAGAAGGCAGGAGATAGAAAAGAATCAATGAAATAAATGAAATGAAAGATAGAATAACACAAATTACCCAATTTGAACATCAGGGAGAAAACAGACTGAAGAAAACAAAATGAAAGAAGCCTCAGAAACCTGTAGAGTATAACAAAAGATAGAATGTTCATATCACTGAGGTCTGATAAGCAGAGAAATATTAGCATGAGGCTGACAGAGTAACCAAAGAAATAATGGTTAAAAAGCCCCACATTTGAAAAGAGATAGATCAATACCTACTGATTTAAGACGTGGAATGAACACTAAACAGGTAAAACCAAAAATATCTATGGCAAGACACATTGTACTTACATTTCTGAAAACAAAAAAAGAAAGAAAATAAATAACCAGAGAACAGTAAAAAAACAAACAAAGAACAAACAAACAAACAAACAAACAAAAAAACCCCACAAAAACCACCTGTATCTAGGGTGAAAAACAATTTGAATGACACAGAGAATCATTCATCAGAAAGTACAGAGGCCAGAAGAAAATGACTTGATATATTTCAAGTGTTGAAAAGACATAACTGTTAAACTAGAATTATATACCCAGTAAAAATATCCTTCAGCAAGTAATGAGAAATCAAGACATTCTCGCATAAAGGAAGTTAAGAAAATTTATTTATTGTCAGCAGATCTACCCTAAAAAAATATCTAAAGGAAGTTCCGTGAGCATAAAGAAACTGATTTTTATAAAAAGGAACCTTAGAATATCTGAAGGAAAGGAAGAACATAATAAACAAAATTATGGTTAAACTCAATTGACTTCCCTTCTCTTGAATTTTTAACATAATGTTTGATGTTAAAGCAAAAATTACAACATGACCTGTTATGATTCTAAAAATATGTACGTAAAGTATTTAAGACAATTATATACAGGCCTAGGTAAAGGGACATAAAGGGAGTTATAATACTTTACTTGAATTTGTATGAGGACGACACAAAGTATGGATTTAATGGATCCTATAAAAAGGCTGCTCAAAAATACTATAGATAAATCAAAATAGAATTCTAATAAATGTATAAGTAATCAATAAAAATAGAAAAAAAGTAAAATAACAATTAAAAAAACAGAAATTTAAAATAAAACAAAAAATGGCAAAGGTTGATTTAAACGTCAGTTTAATTATATTAAATATGAATGACTTAAGTAAAATAATTAAAGACAGAGATTTGAAGAGGGGTTTAGAAAACCTTAGCAAATATATGCTGTTTTTTAGACTCTCACTTCAAAATTCCTCAAATTGATAAAGCATATTACAAAAGAACCTACAGATAACATGTATATATTGGTAAAAGATAATATTTTCCCTAACATAAGGAAAAGACAAGGATGTCTTCTTTTACTGCACTTATTCAGCATAGTGTTAGAAGTTTCAGCCAGTGAAATAATTTAAGAAAAGGAAATAAAATGCATACAGATAAGAAGGGAAGAAATAAAACTTATTTTCAGACAACATGATTGTGCACATGGAAAATCCTCAGGAATTCACAAAAAACTGCTACTAGAAATATTAAGTAAGCTCAACAAGGTGGCAGGCCTTAAGAAAAACACAAAAATTAGTTGTATTTTTAAATATTAACAACGAGCACAATGAAAATAAAAAGCATAGTACAATTTATAATCACTCAAAATGAATAAAATACTTGACTACAAATGTGTCAGAGCATGCATGGGACTTAAGTCTGGCACACTGCACAGTGGTGATGGAAGAAATAAAAGAAGACTTAATTAGACAGATAGATACACAGTGACCATGGCTTGGAAGTCCCAGCATACTAAAGATATCAATTCTCTCCAAATTAACATATAGTTTTAACATTATTCTTATCAAAATCCCAGAATAAGGTTTTAGTAGATATAATTAAAGAAACTAAATAACTGAAATAATTTAAATCTTAAAAAATGAAGAAGAAAATAGGAGGAATCAGTCTAATTTCTAGTCTTAGAGTAATCAAGGCTGTGTTTGTGAAGGGAAAGACACGTAGATAAGTGGAAAAGAAGAAAGATCCAGATATACACACACCCAAACTCACACCCTGAGTTTTGGTGAAGGTAGAAAATGTACCATTTTAACTAAAGTGCAAAAGTTTTGAAGGATTGTTTTGTTGTTGTTCATTTGTTTGTGATAGAGTCTTACTCTGTCACTTTGGATAGAATGCCTGCCATGACATCATTATAGCTCACAGCAACCTCAGTCTCCTGGATAGAAGCAATTCTACTGTCTCAACCTCCCAAGTAGCTGGAACTATAGGCCCCTGCCACAACAAAGGACTATTTTTCTTTCTTTTTTTTTAATTATTAAATCACAGCAATGTACATTAGTGCAATTGAGGGGTACAATGTGGTGGTTTCATATACATTCTGAAATATTCTCATCAAACTGGTTAATATAGCCTTCACAGCATTTTCTTAATTATTGTATGTAGACATTTGTGTTCTGTATTTAGTAAATTTCACCTGTACACATTCTAAGATGCACCATAGGTGTGGTCCCACCACTTACTCTACCTCCACCCAAACCTCTCCCCTCCACTCCCCTCCTTTGGCCCTTTCCTCATAGTCTTGTGCTATAGTTGAGTTATAGCCTTCATATGAAAACTATAAATTAGCTTTATAGTAGGACTGAGTTCATTGGATACTTTTTCTTCCATTCCTGAGATACTTTTCTAAGAAGAATATGTTCCAGCTCCATCCATGTAAACATAAAAGAAGTAAAATCTCCATCATTCTTTAAGGCTGCATAATATTCCATGGTATAAATGTACCACAATTTGCTAGTCCATTCATGGGTCGATGGGCATTTGGGCTTCTTCCATGACTTAGCAATTATGAATTGGGATGCAATAAACATTCTGGTACAGATGTCTTTGTTATATTGTGACTTTTGGTCTTGTGGGTATAAACCTAGTCAAGGAATTATAAGATCGAATGGCAGGTCTATTTTTAGGTCTCTAAGTATTCTCCAAACATCCTTCCAGAAGGAAAATATTAGTGTGCATTCCCACCAACATTGTAGAAGTGTGCCCTTTTCTCCACATCCATGCCATTTGTAGCCTGAGACATTGCTGTATTCCTTGATTACTTCTAAAAGTTTTGTAGTAGAATCCCTGGTTTGAGGATTTTGTTATGTGGGCTAACCTTACTGGAGTTAGGTGATATCTCAAAGAAGTTTTGATTTGCATTTCTCTGATGATTAAGGATTATGAGCATTTTTTCATGTGTCTGCAGGCCATGTGCCTGTGTTCTTTAGAGAAGTTTCTCTTAAAGTCCTTTGCCCATCATGAGATGGGATCACTTGTTCTTTTCTTCTGATACATTTGAGTTTTCTGTGGATTCTGGTTATTAAACCTTTGTTGGAGGTATAACCTGCAAATATTTTCTTTCATTCTGAGGGCTGTCTGCTTGCTATACTTAAACTATGTTCTTGGCTGTGCAGAAGCTTTTTAGTTTGATCAGGTCCCAGTAGTGTATTTTTGATACTGCTTCACCTGCCTGGGAAGTCCTCCTCATAATATATTCACCCAGGCCAATTCCTTCAAGAAATTTCCCTAAACTTTCTTCTAGTATTTTTATAGTTTTATGTCTTAAGTTTAAATCTTATATTCATTGAGAGTCTATCTTAGTTAATGGTGAAAGGTGTGGGTCCAGTTTCAATCTTCTACAGGTTGCCAGCCAGTTTACCCAGCACCATTTGTTAAACAGGGAATCTTTCCTCCACTGAATGTTTTTAATTGGCTTGTCAAAGATCAAATAATGGTAAGTAGCTGGATTCATCTCTTGGTTTTCTAGTCTGTTCCAGACATCTACCTCTGTTTTTGTGCCAGTATCATGCTGTTTTGATCACTATTGATTTATAGTACAGTCTCAGGTCTGGTAGCGTGATTCCTCCTGCTTTGTTTTTATTGCTGAGTAATGTCTTGGCTATTTAAGGTTTTTTCTGACTCCATATAAAATGAAGTATTATTTTTTCAAGATCTTTAAAGTATGACAATGGAGCTTTAATAGGAATTGCATTAAAATTATATATTGCTTTGGGTAGTATAGACATTATAACAATGTTGATTCGTCCCAGCCATGAGCATGGTATGTTTTTCCATCTGTTAACATCTTAAGCTATTTCTTTTCTTAGAGTTTCATAGTTCTCTTTATAGAGATCTTTCACGTCCTTTGTTAGGTAAACTACCAAATATTTCATCTTCTTTGTCACTAATGTGAAAGGAATAAAGTCCTTGACTGTTTTTTCAGCTTGGCTATTGTCGGTGTATATATAAAGGCTACAGATTCAC
>CAUYPK010012085.1:0-46417 GCA_963574355.1 Loris lydekkerianus | reverse complement strand
ATCACAATAATTGAGGAATCAGTAGGTTAAATGCTTTTCACTATTTATTGCTAAAGAAAAACTGTAAACTAGCAACAACTTTAAACTTTAAATAAAGTGCAAAAAACCGTAGCTTAACAGGTAATCAAGCTGTGGGTTATAGAGTTGTGGGTTAAATAGTTCAGTGGAATACAGTTCAGTTCAGCCGCCTACCTCTTCAGCTCAGCCGCGACTTGTGGACTGAGCTGAAGCGCCGCCCCCTCAAGCAGACGGCGGAAGACGACTGGAGACTACGTGCATTTGATTAGGTGCGCGCTCACCGAATCAAATAACCTGTATGACCCAAGTATAAGCCAAGTTCAGGTTTTTCGGCACAAATTTTGTGCCGGGAAAAACTCAGCTTATACTTGAGTATATAGGGTATGTCTGAGAATCAACGGGAAACCAGAACTTTCCAACCAGATAGACTAAAAACAGAGGTCACCATAATAACTTCAATAAGACATTGATTAAGCTAATTTTTTATTAATTCCAGGAATTAGTAATTTGGCAAGAACATGTTATCCTTTCTCTTCAACATAACCAAAATGAAACTCTTTCAACTGATAACATGGTTTCTTATACTACGGCAGGTGTTCTCAGAGGTCAGCACACAATGGAATCACCCGAAGGGCTTGTTGAACTCCTGATGTATTTTGTTTCTGATTCAGTAGGTCTGTGATGGTCCCTAAGAATTTATACTTCTAAAAAGGAAAACAATCCATTGTACCCCACAATTGCATTAATGTACACAGCTATGATTTAATAAAAAAATAAAAAGAATCTTAGAATTATTTTATCGACTTAGAGGAACATACTAGGATTCTGTTTTATTAACTTTTAAGTGGCAAATAAAGACATTCTTCAGAGTTTAATCTAAATGCCACATGGCTCTGACTATGCTGAAGTTATTCTGCCCCCTTTTTGGTAACACCACTTAACTTTGTAGCCATATTTCATTAAAAACCAAGATGCATTGCGAAAAAGAATGTTTTTTCAAATAAAATAAGTAAAAACTTTACACCTAGCATATTAGGTCTTTTTAATATCTTTAATTTCAGTTTCTTCACAGAAAATTTCAGATAAGTTTATCTTCATTGTTTTTCAAATGATCTCCTACTCGGTCCATTAAAATGGACATTTCTCAATCATTGCCACATATAATCTGGAAGAGTCTACCTGGCAGAGAGTACTTATCACCTGCACCTAAAATTAGATTAGGCCAGGCGAGGAGGTTCAAGCCTGTAATCCTAGCACTCAGGGAGGCTGAGAAGGGTGAATTGTTTGAGCTCAGGAGTTCAAGATCAGCCTAAGCAAGAGCAAGGCCCCATCACTACTAAAAATAGAAAAACTAGCAGGGCCTTGTGGCAGGGCAGGCGCCTATAGTCCCAGCTACTCGGGAGGCTGAGGCAAGAGGATTACTTGAGCCCAAGAGCTTCAGGTTGCTATGAACTATGAAGCCACAGCACTATACTGAGGATGACAAACAGAGATTGTCACACACACACACACACACACACAAAAATAAATAAATAAATAAATAATTAGGAGACTGAATCAACTCATGACTAATCAAGTTCTGTCTCCTGTTTATCTTGCTTTACACTTTTATCATTTTTGAGCTAAACAATCTAACAAAAAAACCCACAAAGATGATTATGTGCAACCACATATTATAGGTCTTTTTTGTTCTTCTGTTTTTTGTGTGTTTTTTTTTTCAACCATGTATTATTTATCCACTTACTATACTATCAGCTATAAATAATAGGTTTGGGTTAAAGGGAGCTGTGAAAAAACTTAAGTCTTGTTCTGTTGTAGAAAGATCACTAATTCAGGAATAAGAAAACCTGAATTCCTAGCAATGACTCACTCTATGACCTTAGGAAAGTCAGCATAGTCTCAATTTTCTCATTTTTAAAAGAGGAAATTTGACAGATGATCACCTTAGTCAACTGCAATTCAGAAATGTTAGGTTATAGATTGTCTTATTTGGAAAAGTGATTGCCTGTATTCAAATTCCAGTTCTCAGAGGCAACCATCTCTAGAACTGGACATGAGGAATCTTCTCAGTCTCCAATGGAAGCAACTCTCTTCTGGACAATGACTAACCAATCCATTAGATCCTATTTTTGAGGAGACAATAGGAGACATAATAATTGATAATTAGTAGAAGCAGAAGCGGCCACCAGTCATAGTAAAAAGAGTGATAGAAGCTAAGTTATAGGAAGTTGATCAGAAAAAGGAGCAGAGAGGAGGAGCTACGGCATCTGAGGGGAACAGCAATTACTAGATCTGTCAATAAGTCATCAAAGCAAAAATAGGGCCAATAATAGTTACTGCTTTTTTAACTGGCAAGGAATGACTGTGTTATATATTTTCACAATGTCCCATGCGTCATCAGAAGGACTCAGCCTGAAAGAAAAAGGGCAAGCAGGAGGAGGAAACGAGGTGGCAGAGATCAGGTCCCTAGTCTTGCCTTGATTTAGTGGAGATCACCTTTTATTTATTTTCTAAGTATAGATTTCATTTGAAAATGGCTTCCAATGGCTGGGGGTAAAGGGATGGGATGGAGGTAGTGAAATGGAGAAAGATGTGGGGATTGAGGAAATACCCTGCTAGCTCCAGAGACTGTTTCATTGCAACTGCAGACTGAGTGTTGGGCTTTCTTCCTGCCCCTAAGGATCCTTAAAATAAACATCCATCACCTGAAATAACCTGAGCATACCTCTATGCTTAAAAATAAAATAGATGAAACCAATATTCTTTGCCATTTTATATTTCATTTAAGAACAGTCATAATGTATATTTAAATAAGTATATATATATTTAAATAAATAAATAAATATATATATATATATATATATATATTCCCCCCCCCCCCGCCTGGGGCTGGCTTTGAACCTGCCACCCTTGGTATATGAGGCTGGCACCCTACTCCTTGAGCCACAGGTGCCACCCTAAATAAGTTGCTGGAAGAAAATGTAATAAAGAAAACAAATCTAGGCTTAAAACTATGTCCTGGGGCAGCACCTGTGGCTCAGTGCATAGGGCACTGGCCTCATACACCAAGGGTGGCAGGTTCAAACCCAACCCCAGCCAAATTGTAACAACAAAAAAAAACAGGCGTTATAGCAGGTGCCTGTAGTCCCAGCTACTCAGGAGGCTGAGGCGAGAGAATCACCTAAGCCCGGGAGTTGGAGATTGCTGTGAGCTATGATGCAACAGCACTCTACCAAGGGCAATAAAGTGAGACTATGTCTCTTAAAAAAAAAAAAAACCAACTATTTCCTCAAAAGAAAATAAACGTTGTGTTGTTCCACAAAACTCAATTAAAATACCATTCAACAGCTCTGCTTAGTCTAATCAATATTATATTTTAGACTGGGCAACTTGATTAAACAAGACTCCAAGCCGAGAGGCCCTGCCCTCAGAGAGTTAATTTTTTCCCCTACTCTATAATTTTCACAGTTATTATAACTATATGAATTTAATAAAGACTGAAATTTTCACTTACCTCAAACAACATTACAGTTCCTAAATGAAGAGAGAGGGAGGGGGAAAAGTTCACATTCATGGCAAGAATCGCAACAGCCTTACTCAAGCCTAAAAGAGATTTCACAAACTATATTTGTAGGCACCAGTTTTCAGTAGATTAGAAACATAACTAAAGTGATGATACCCAAGCAGATTTCCTGCACAAGTAGGGATCTGAAAGGCAATGCAACTTGAAAACCCTAAATTGCATTATTTGTCCACATTAACATTAGCATGATGTGCCCTCTCAAAAAAACAGTAAGTTGTCTAGGGGAAAAGGTACACACACCAGTCACAGCTCTTGGGCAAAGGGCTTGTTAATCACTACTCCAGGAGCCCCCCAAACCAACTTCACCTTATCTGCTTATCTAGCCAAATGGTGTAAAGTAATCATGGGGCGGAATCAGCGGAAAAACTCCAGTAACATGAATAACCAAAGTAGATCAACCCACCTCCCACCCCAAGGAAGGATACGGAGGACACAACTGACGATCCCATTCATAAACAGATGGCTGAGATGTCAGAAATCAAATTCAGAGTTTGGATTGCAAATAAGATCAATAGAATGGAGGTAAAGTTGGAATTGGAAACTCAAGGAGCAATTCAAAAATTGTCTCAAGAATTCAATGAATTTAAAGACAAAAATCACAAAAGATGTTGACACATTGAGACAAGAATTCGCAGCCCTCCAAGATCTGAGAAATACAGTGGAATCCCTCAGTAACAGAATGGAGCAAGTAGAAGAAAGGATTTCTGACATTGAAGACATGGCTTTTGAACACTCCAAGTGCTCAAAGAGGAAGAGAAATGGAGAGCAAAAACGGGATCACTCTCTCAGAGGGTTCTGGGATAATTTGAAGAAATCTAATCTTTGCCTTACAGGAATTCCTGAAGGCGATGAAGTTGCTTCAAAAAGCACAGAAGCCCTTCTTCATGAAATTATGAAGAACTTTCCAGACACGCCAAGAGATTCTGAAATTCAGATAGCAGACAGTTTCAGAACCCCAGCATGACTCAACATGAATAAGACAACTCCCAGGCACATCATTAACTTCACTAAAGTTAATATGAAGGAGAAAATTGTGAAAGCAGCCAGACGTAAGAAAACCATAACTTACAAAGGGGAAAAATATTAGAATGACTGCAGATCTCTCTGCTGAAACCTTTCAAACAAGAAGAGGGTGGTCATCGACTTTTAATCTCCTAAACCAAAATAACTTTCAACCCAGGATCCTGTATCCAGCTAAACTGAGTTTCACTTATGATGGAGAAATTAAATATTTTAATGACATTCACACGTTAAAGAAATCTGCCATAACTAAACCAGCTCTCCAGGATATTCTCAAACCTATCCTCCATAATGACCAGCACAATCCTCCACCACAAAAGTAAACTCACTCACTCAGAAACTTTTGAACAAATTCCAACTTCCATGGTGGCAAAAGGATTAAAAATGTACACTGGACTTTCGAAAAACTTGATACCCAAAACTCTTACCAGGCTTATCAATATTCTTAATTAATGTGAATGGTTTAAATTATCCTTTAAAAAGGCACAGGTTAGCTGACTGGATACAAAAATTCAGGCCAGATATCTGCAGTATACAAAACTCTCATCTTACCTTAAAAGATAAATATAAACTCAGGGTGAAGGGATGGTCATCTGTATTTCAGGCAAATGGAAATCAGAAAAAAGCAGGTGTTGCAATACTATTTGCAGATACAATAGGCTTTAAATCAACAAAAGTAAGGAAGGATAAGGATGGATCACTTTATATTTGTTCAGGGTAACACTCAATATGATAAGATTTCAATTATTAACATTTATGCACCCAACAAGTTGCACCTCAATTTATAAGACAGACTCTAACAGACATGAGCAACTTGATGTCCTCCAGCTCCATAATAGTCGGAGATTTTAACACTCCTTTGGCAGTGTTGGATAGATCCTCCAATAAGAAGCTAAGCAAAGAAATTTTAAATTTAAACTTAACCAGTCAACATTTGGATTTAACAGACATCTACAGAACATTTCATCCTAACAAAACTAAATACACATTCTTCTCATCAGCCCACAGAACATAATCCAAAATTGATCACATCTTAGGTCACAAGTCTAACCTCAGCAAATTTAAAAGAATAGAAATTATTCCTTGCATCTTCTAGGACCACCATGGAATAAAAGTTGAACTCATTAACAAAAGGAATCTGCATACTCATCCAAAAACATGGAAGCTAAATAACCTTATGCTGAATGATAGCTGGATCATAGATGAGATTAAGAATGAAATTACCGGGCAGCACCTGTGGCTCAAAGGAGTAGGATGCCAGCGCCATATACCAGAGGTGGTGGGTTCAAACCCAGCCCGGGCCAAAAACCACAAAAAAAAAAAAAAAAAAAGAAGAAGAAGAACAAGAAGAAAAAGAAAATTACTGAATGTTTGGAACAAAGCAATAATGAAGACATGAATGATCAGAACCTCTGCGATACCACAAAAGCAGCTCTAAGAGGAAAATTTATGGCACTGCAAGCCTTCCTCCAAGACAATGGAAAGAGAGGAAGTTACCAACTTAAGGGACCATCTCAAGGAACTGGAAAAGGAAGAACATTCCAACCCCAAACCCAGCAGAAGAAAATAAATAATCAAAATTAGAGCAGAATTAAATGAAATTGAAAACAAAAGGATTATACAACAGATCAATAAATCAAAAAGTTGGTTTTCTGAAAAGGTCAGTAAAATAGCTAAACCTTTGGCTAACCTAACCAAGAAAAAAGAGTAAAATCTCTTAATTTCATCAATCAGAAATGGTAATGATGAAATAACAGACTCCTCAGAAATTCAAAAAGTCCTTAATGAATATTACAAGAAACTTTATTCTCAGAAATATGAAAATCTGAAAGAAATCAACCAATAGTTGGAAGCACACAACCTTCCAAGACTGAGCCAGAATCAAGTGCAAATGTTGAACAGGCCTATATCAAGGTCTGAAATTGCATCAACCATACAAAATCTCCCTAAAAAGAAAAGCCCGGGACCAGATGGTATCACATCAGAATTCTACCAAACCTTTAAAGAGGAACTAATACCTATATTACTAAACCTTTTCCAAAATATAAAAAAAGAAGGAATACTATCCAACACATTCAATGAAGCAAACATCACCTTGATCCCCAAACCAGGAAAAGACCCAACAAGAAAAGAAAATTATAGACGAATATCACTAATGAATATAGATGCTAAAATATTCAACAAGATCCTAACAAACAGAATCCAGCAACACATCAAACAAATTATACACCATGAAAGATGGTGAAAAAGTGGGTTTTATCCCAGGGTCTCAAGGCTAGTTCAATATATGTAATTCTATAAATATAATTCAGCACATAAACAAATTAAAAAACAAAGACCAGGTTCGGCGCCTGTGGCTCAAGAGGCTAAGGCACCAGCCACATACACCTCAGCTGGCGGGTTCGAATCCAGCCTGGGCCCACCAAACAACAATGACGGCTACATTTTTATCTATAATAAAAAAAAAAAAAAAAAACTGCAAAAATAAATAAATAAATAAAATAATCTTGAACTAAAAAAAAAAAAAAAAAAAAAATTAGATGAGCGTTGTGGTGAGCACCTGTAGTCCCAGCTACGTGGGAGGCAGAGACAGGAGACTTGCTTGAGCCCAGGAGTTAGAGGTTGCTGTGAGCTGCGAGGCCAGGGCATTCTACCCAGAGCAACAACTTGAGGCTGTCTCAAAAAAAAAAACAAAAAAAAAAACAACATATGATTCTCTCAATTGATGCAGAAAAAGCTTTTGATAATATCCAGCATCCATTCATGATCACAACACTTAAGAAAATTTGTACAGAAGAGACATTTCTTAAACTGATAGAGGCCATCTACAGCAAACTGACAGCCAATATTATATTGCATGGAGTAAAATTGAAATGATTTCCACTCAGATCAGGAACCAGGCAAGGTTGCCCATTGTCTCCACTGCTTTTTAATATTGTAATGGAAGTCTTAGCCATCGAAATCAAGCAAGAAAAGGCAATCAAGGGTATCCATGTAGGGTCAGAAGAGATCAAACTTTCACTCTCTGCAGATGATATAACTGTGTATCTGGAAAACACTAGGGATTCTACTACAAAACTCTTAGAAGTGATCAAGAAATACAGCAGCGTCTCAGGTTACAAAATCAACACTCATAAATCTGTAGCCTTTATACATACCAATAATAGTCAAGTTGAAAAAACAGTCAAGGATTCTATTCTGTTCACAGTAATGCCAAAGAAGATGAAGTATTTGGGAGTTTACCTAACAAAGGACATGAAAAATCTCTATAAAGAGAACTATGAAACTCTAGGAAAAGAAATAGCTGAAGATGTTAAGAAGTGGAAAAACATACCAAGCTCATGGCTGGGAGGAATCAACATTGTTAAAATGTCCATATTACCCAAAGCAACATACAATTTTAATGCAATCCCTATTAAAGGCTCTGCTGTCATACTTTAAAGATCTCGAAAAAATACTTTGTTTTATATGGAATCAGAAAACTCGAATAGCCAAGACATTACTCAGAAATAAAACAGAGGAGGAGGAATCAAGCTACCAGACCTCAGACTATAGTATAAATTGATAGTGATCACAACAGTATGGTACTGGCACAAAAACAGAGAGGTAGATGTATGGAACAGAATAGAGAACCAAGAGATGAACCCAGCTACTTACTGTTATTTAATCTTTGACAAGCCAATTAAAAACATTCAGTGGGGAAAAGATTCCCTATTTAACAAATGGTGCTGGGTGAACTGGCTGGCAACCTGTAGAAGACTGAAATTGTACCCACACCTTTCACCATTAACTAAGATAGACTCTCACTGGATTAAAGATTTAAACTTAAGACATGAAACTATAAAAATACTTGAAGAAAGTGCCAGGAAAACTCTTGAAGGAATCGGCCTAGGTGAATATTTTATGAGGACTCCCAGGCAAGTGAAGCAGTATCAAAAATACACCACTGGGACCTGATCATACTAAAAAGCTTCTGCACAGCCAAGAACACAGTAAGTAAAGCAAGCAGACAGCCCTCAGAATGGGAGAAGATATTTGCAGGTTATCTCTCTGACAAAGGTTTAATAACCAGAATCCACAGAGAACTCAAACATATAAGCAAGAAAAGAACTAGCAATCCCACTGCAGGCTGGGCAAGAGACTTGAAGAGAAACTTCTCTGAAGAAAACAAGCGCACGGCCTACAGACACATGAAAAAATGCTCACCATTCTTAATCATCAGAGCAATGCAAATCAAAACTACTTTAAGATATCATCTAACTCCAGTAAGATTAGCCCACATCACAAAATCCCAAGACCAGAGATGTTGGCATGGATGCGGAGAAAAGGGAACACTTCTACACTGCTAGTGGGAATGCAAACTAATACATTCCTTTTGGAAAGATGTTTGGAGAACATTTAGAGATCTAAAAATAGACCTGCCATTCAATCCTATAATTCCTCTACTAAGTATATACTCAGAAGACCAAAAATCACATTATAACAAAGATATTTGTACCAGATTGTTTATTGCAGCCCAATTCATAATTGCTGAGTCATGGAAGAAGCCCAAGTGCCCATCGACCCATGAATGGATCAATAAATTGTGGTATATGTACACCATGGAATATTATGCAACTTTAAAGAAAGATGGAGACTTTACCTCTTTCATGTTTACATGGATGGAACTGGAACATATTCTTCTTAGTAAAGTATCTCAAGAACGGAAGAAAAAGTATCCAATGTACTCAGTCTTACTATGAAACCAATTTATAGCTTTCTTATGAAAGCTATAACCCAATTATAGCCCAAGAAGAATGGGAAAGGGGTGGGGGAGGATGGGCAGAGGGAGGGCAATTGGTGGGACCACATTTATGGTGCATCTTACAAGGGTACATGTGAAATTTGCTAGGTGTAGAATATAAATGTCTTAACACAATAACTAAGAAAAAGCCGGGAAGTTTGATGAAAATATTTCAAATTGTATATAAAACCAGCACATTGCACCCCATGATTACATTAATGTGCGCAGCTATGATTTCATAAAAAAACAAACAACAACAACAACAACAAAAAAAAACTCAGTAAATTCATTACCTAGTATGCTCTATAGATTCTGGAGTAGTGATTTTCAACCAGCATGCCACAAACATTTTTTAAGATCATTAAATTATTTTCAAAAGAAGTTCAAAGCACAGTAAGTATATATATATTTTTTTTTACTTTTTTTTTTAAACATAATTTAAGTGTGCCACAGAAGTTTAACTATAGGTTCAAGTGTGCATGAGATTAAAAAAAAAAAAAAAAAAGAATGAAATTCCTCCAGTGTTCTAGAGGAAGAATTCTTCAGACATGTTAAGGGAAAAAAACTCAAACTCTGTAAAATTATTTAAAGAGGTTTATTCGGAGCCAAATGTGTTTGACTGCAACCCCGGGAAAATGCCTTCAAGAGGTCTTGAGAAAAAAGTACCCAAAATAGCTGGTTACAGTTTGGTTTTATACAGTCATCGAGATAGGAATTACACATAAAATTATACATTAATATGTTGAAGGTATACATTAGTTTGTCCCCAAAAGGTAGGATATCTCAGAGTGAGGGGCTTCCAGGTCATAGGTAGGTTTAAAGAATCTTTGATCTGTAACTGGTTGAAGAATGAAGTTCTCTCTCAAGGCTTTGGATGTTTTAAGTTAAGATAAAGATGTATGTTAATCAGAGACAAGCCACCAAATGTTTATAAAACTCCAGAGACCTATTAAGTAAACGGATGGCTCACAGGTGCGGTTTAAGCTTTGCTTTGTGTGGCCTTAATTCCTGTTATAATGATTTAGTATTATATATATGTATGGCAAAGAGTATTTATATTATATATATTGTTCTTATGTATTATATAATTATATTATTAAAATATTTTATATAATAAATATATATTTAAAAAATATATTATATAAATTATATAATATGTATATTATATATATTGTTGCAAAGAGTAACTCCAAAGGGAGGGGACATAATGAGACCTGTCTGACCTCCCTTCTTCTCATAGCCAGCAACACAGATTTAAGATGTTTCTGGGGTCCCCTCAGCCTAAAGGAGGTCCAGAGGGCATAACCAGTCAGCTTGGGGCTTAAGATTTAATTTTAGTTCACAGAAACAAAATATAATTTGGTAAAAACTTCCTCTAGGTAATTAACGATCTACATAAGGAACCTAAATAATACAGAAAGCAAGAAATTCTAGTTTCTTAGTCTATAGTAAAAGGAAAATTGAGAGGCTTGCTCCTTTCTTTGTTTACTTTTATATTGCTAACAACACTTATAGCAGCTTCTGTAAGAAATAATTTCTCACATCATTATCCTTACCTGCATGAGAGCCATTCCATGGAACAGTTCTTAGTCCAAGTTCTATCATTGCTGAGTAAACTTAGCAAAATCAACCTCTGTGTCTAAATTTTCCTATCTACAGAATGAGGTGAGTGAACTACCCCAAAACCTACACCTTCTGCCTCTAGGAGGAAAGAGAGCTTAGGCCTCGTCTTCTCAGTGTTTTGCTCCTACAGTATGAAAAACATGCTATTCCTGCTTCTTCGGCAGCGAAGTATTTATCTATCACATACGAGGTCTCCCAACTCAAGTGTGGATTCTTTGACATCACGGAAATCTCCTTTATCTTTGTATCCCTAGAGGCGATCATGATGTCTGACTGGTTTTAGCAGCTCCATGCACAGAACAAAGTAACTCTTATTCTATGCTCAAAGGTAACAATTTATTGGACAGAACTGAGTTTGGTCTTCTTAACCACCAATGCAGGCACAGTAATAACAAAAAACCTGAAGTAATTCTGAAGACCTAATAAACTGGCAAACTCTTCTCTTTAAGCATAATGGCTAATACATGGAGAATATACTTTGCTTCTTCAAATTATGCCACTAAGTCCACTCAAAGTCACAATCAATCCTCTAACCAAAACAAGAGAAATTAAACCACTGGCTAATTTCCACTAACAGTCCACTGAAGAATTAGATAGCAAATGCTATGAGAAATCACGGTAATAAAGGGATTCTGCTACTCTGTATTTCATATTCTATTTTATAGCACTATATCTGAGCTACATGAACTATATAAAAACATGTTTTAACTGATCTACAGTCAAAAATTATATCTAAAGATAGAGCAGTGGCAAGAATCCAAACAAGTTCTAAAGCTACCAGTAGAGTAGAAAACTGAAATGTTTTAGATAGTATTAAACTGTTTTACAATGATAGTAAAAACTTAGGAAAGATGTAAAATAATCTTTAAATAGACAACCAATACCTCTCACCATATACTACAAAAATTAACTCAAAATGAATCAAAAATCCAAAATGTACAGGCCAAAACTATAGAAGTCTTAAAAGAAAACACAGGACTATATCTTTATAACCTTGGGTCAGCCAGTGGTATATTAGATATAAAACCAAAAGCAAGAGTAACAACAACAAAAAAAGATCACTGGATCTTATCAAAATTAAAAATTTTCTTGGCTCAGCGCCTATAGCTCAGCAGCTGGGGCGCTGGCCACATATACTAGAGCTGGTGGGTTTGAATCTGGCCCAGGCCTGCTAAATAATAATGACAACTGCAACCAAAAAATACCTGGGCATTGTGGCGGGCTCCTGTAGTCCCAGCCACCTGGGAGGCTGAGGCAAGAGAATTGCTTAAGCCCAAGAGTTTGAGATTGCTGTGAGCAGTGATGCCACAGCATTCTACTGAGGGTGATGTAATGAGACTCTGTCTCAAAAAAATAAAAATAAAAATTTTCTTGACAATACCATCAAGAAAGTAAAAAGAAGCTGAGGAGTGGTATAGTTCCTGGCAACTATAGTCTCAGCTACTGGGGGTGGAGGGGTTGAAGTGGGAGGATTATTGAAGCCCAGGTGTTGGAGACCAGCCTGGGCAACACAACAAGATCCCATCCCCCCACAAAATAAGCCTAAATTTTTTTTTTTTCTGAGTAAAAAGACAATCCACAGAACTAGAGAAAATTTTGGCAAATCATGTATCTGACTTGGGCCTAGACTATATAAAGAATTCTTATAACTCAATAAAAAGATAAATAAAACAATTTTAAAATCAGCAAAGGGTCTGAATAGACATTTCTCCAAAACAGACAAATGACCAACAAGCACATGAAAACATGCTCAACATCATTAGCTATCAGGGAAATGCAAATCAAAACCATAAGGAGATACCACTCACACGTACCAGGATGACTGTCATCAAAAAGACAAGTGTTGGCAAAGATGTAGCAAAAAACTTCATACTCTGAAGGGAACATAAAAGAGTATAACCATTTTGGAAAATAGTTTGGCAGTTACCATATGACCTAGCGATTCCACTGCTATGTATTCAAGAGAATGAGGCATAGATCCACACAAAAAAATATTCAGTGATACTATTCTTAATAGCCAAAAAGTAGAAACATAAACGTATATCGCCTAATGCATGGACAAAAAAAGAGTGTGTCCACACAATGGAATACTATTTGGCAATAAAAAGAAATGAAGTCCTGATGCATGCTACAACAGGGATGAACTTGAATGCACTGTGCTAAGTAGAAGGAGCCTGTCATAGAAGACTATGTACAGTATGAGCTCATTGATATGAAATGTCCACAAAGTATACCTAGGGCTGCAGAGGCTGGGAGAAAAATAGGAAGTGATTGATAAAGTGACTGGGTTTTCTTTTTGGAATGATGAAATTGTTCTTACATTTATAGTACCAGGATGGCCAGGCATGATGATTCTCACCTATAATCCTAGCATTCTGTGAGACCAAGGCAGGGGTGAGGGGGATGTGATTGAGCTCACAAGTTCAAGACCGGATTGAGCAAAAGCGAGACCCTGTCCCCACCAAGAAAAAAAAAAAAAAAAAAAAAATAGAAAAACTAGCCGTGTAGAAATAGAAAATAGAAAAACTAGGCATATCGTGGCAGGCACCTGCAGTCCCGGCTACTCGGGGTGTCGTGGCAGGTACCTACAGTCCCAGCTACTTGGAAGGTTAAGGCAAAGGGATCACCTGAGCCCAAGAGTTTGAGGTTGCTGTGAGGTAGGATGCCACGGCACTCTACCCAGGGTGACAGAGTGAGACTCTACCTCAAACAATAACAATATAGTACCAATAACTGTACAACAGTGATTGCACAACTATAAACATAATAAAAACCACTGAACGTCCACCTTTTAGATGTGTGGATTGTATGCATAAGAATTACATCTCGAAGTCGTTAAAAATAAAAAGATAATCAGATATAATATTTCTTAAGAAATGTTGCCGGCCAGCTATAAATTCATGTCTTCAAAAGCTAAATACCAGATCACCCACTACCTTCATTAAATAAATAGATGTTCAATAGGAAAGAAGTAAGGAGACGTGAGACTGGAGGATTAGCCGTCAAGGACTACACTGACACTGCAGTTTGAATATTTACATGTAAGAGGCTTTATTTTAGCATTCCATTATGCTAGTCACCAAAAATTCTTCTAAAATTTGAGAAATTGGGTAATCAGGTGCCCCGATATTAACGAAGTCTTAGCAACAGAGTGAGATCCCCTCTTTAAAAATCTCTAACATTTAAATGAAACCTACATCACAATATGATTTGTCATATAAGTAACATAAATTGTCCTTACTGGTAACCTCAATTTATGTCATGATATAATAGCTTCTAAAACCTCTAAGCTTTGTATAGCAACCAGTAATTTACATGTTTTTTGTTACTATTTCTGTTAGCACCAAAAAGTTTTAAAGTTAACACAAATTAGAGTCTGCTATAGAAAATACAGGCAATTTAGGGATGACATAAAAAATAATCACAAGTTGCAACCAAAGATAATCCTGCATTATTATTTATTTTCTCTTTTATTTTAAATGATTCTCATCTTTGTCCTGATTCAAAAGGAAGATTAGAACTATAAGAAATGTAAAAAATATATAAAATTAAAAAAATAAACCCCGGGCGGCACCTGCGGCTCAAGGAGTAGGACGCCGGCCCCATATACCAGAGGTGGTGGGTTCAAACCTGGCCCCAGCCAAAAACTGCAAAAAAAAAAAAAATAATAATAATAATAATAAAAATAAAATAAAATAAAACTGCAAGCAGAAAAATTAAGTAATTTACCAAAGGTCACCTAAGTAGGAGGTAGAGAAGCAAACCTAGGCAGCCTGGTTCCACCTTCTTAGCTATTCCCCTCTACCAACAGTGGAAGACAAACCTCTACAAATCTCATTTACTCCTTCTAATCCCCTCACACCAAGCCAAGAACACAGAAGTATTTACCTGCAATATGCACAATTTATAGAACTTTTTCTTATGAACTTAATTCTAAATAGTCAAGTTCCCCTGAGATTCATCTATAAAGATTTCCATTAAACATTTTTTAAAACAGAAAAAGCATGTATTACTTCTTTTAACCTTGGGGGATACATTAATTTGCATTTTTAAAACGTTACTTACCTATAAGCAATTCACTAAAATTTATGACTATTTAAGATGCCAAAAGTTTACACCATACATAAACCACAAGCTCAACTTAAATCAATCTAAAACAAGCACCCACAGTTCTAGGAATTGTTGATAAAATTACACCTGGTATACCAGCCTCAGCCATGGCTGGCCAACACTCCTGATGCTCTTTTCTTACTACCTACCACTTTCATTTGACACCACTGTCTTTATAGTCCAAACTACCATATTCTAACCACTAGTAGAGGATTCCCACAGGCTAAATGGCTGCCATTTGCATGTAAACAACATGGCCACTATTTATTTCTCTTAGAGAAAGTGGGAACCTCCAGTATTTGCTATGTATATAATGTTTCTGCAATATGGATTATTCTCACTGTGTTTGACAGATAAAAATCTTGAAGAGCTATATATGCTAAATCATTTACCATTCAAATGTCTGATTTGTGTTTTCTTCTATTATCAGTAAACTTAATAAGTTATACACTTAAAATCATCAGCGTATAACTATCACAAATCTCTTCCTCCTGGTTTGACCTCACCAATACTCAAAATGCACAACACTTTAATACACAGCTTTCCCTTACTTTATGAGTTGGACAGGTTTCAATATTGTTATATGCAAAAACGTATTGTGTAATTCAACTATATTCTAAAATGGAACTATTTCTTTCAAAGTAGTTTTTTTTTTTTAAAGGAAAAATATCAAGTGGCTAATACATAATTACATCCTAAAACCAAATGTAAAACCTGTTATTACAATGTTGTTGTTTTCAGCATCAAAGTAGGCAAGCATTTAGAAGCAGTTGCAATGCTAGCTCTGGCAATTTTAGAAGCTGAACAAGTTAATAGACACTCTGGGAACACTTACCAGGTATTTTTTGCATGAAATATGAAGGCTTTTCTAGATAAAATTAATCTCATTTGCAAGAACATAGTTAAAGAAAGAATACTGAGATTTTCAACAAGTAGACCAGTATCATCCAACAGGGAAAGAACAGTCTTTTCAGCAAATGGTACTGAAACAGTTACATATCCACATGCAAAAGAATGAAGTTGAACTTCACCTACCTAAATGTAGAGCTAAAATTATAAAACTCTTAAAATGTAGGGATAAACTTTCATTACTATGGATTTAGCAAAGGATTATTAGATTAAACATAAGAGTAACCATATGATTCAGCAATTCTGCTCATAGGTATATAAACAAGGGAACTTTTTAAATTGCTCAATTTGTTAAATTGTTCAGACAATAATTTGTATGTGAATATTTACAGCAGCATTATTCACAAAAGCCAAAAGATGGCTATTAAGTATCCAGCAAATGATGAACAAACATTACTTATTCTTAAAAGTACCCAAAGTCAAATGGCAAGGAGAAGGTGGTTACTGGAGTGCTCCCTGGGTTCAGATCTACAAGGGTTTCTTGTGGCAGTGCTTGCACAGGAAAGAGAACAGGGGCACCAACCCTGTTCTACACAGGTGAAGCCAGAAATACAAGACTGCCTTAGCAGGCACAAATGAAATGGAATGAAAGTGGTGAGGAGACTTGTTATAAGGTCAAATCCAAACTATTTCCTTATCAACTTTTACAACACACTACACCTATTGAAAGTTGGGATACTCCCCTTGAGATCTAAACACATCTTATAATTTTTTTTTTTTTTTTTTTTGAGACAGAGTCTAACTTTGTCACCCTGGGTAGAGTGCTGTGGTGTCAGAACTACCTCAAACTCTTGGGCTTAAGTAATTCTCTTTGCCTCAGCCACACCCCCCACTGCCATGATCTGGGACTAGAGGCCCCCGCCACAATGCCCAGCTATTTTTTATTTTTAGAGACGGGGTCTCGTTATGGCCCAAGCTGGTCTCAAACTCCTAAGCAATCCACCCACCCAGGCCTGGCATTACAGGTATGAACCACTGCACCTGGATTACATCTTATAATGTTTAGATTTGCATTATTACACTATACCACCAAAAATAGTTCCTCTAAACACAGGTTTAATTTTACCATTCTTGGTTTTGGCCAAGAAAATATTACTTCGCGTTTACTCTTTGGCAATTTTGGTCCAAAGACAGACTCAGCTCACCTCAAATGCTGGAGGTCGAGAGTATTTTAAAGATAAATACAGGGAAAAAAGGATACAAGGTTTCAGATGGACAGGAATTCCTCAATGTCTAGTTTTAGCTCAAGAGCAGCCCTAATGCAGGACTGGAATTCTTGAAAATGGCCCTCACAAGCCCTAGTGGGATAACTCCTACTCTATGGCTTCCTCTGGGCCAGGTACCTCTGGGCAAGATCATTCAGCTGAGGCCAGAGTGGGCAAGGGTCACAGGAAAGAAGACATGATCACCTGTGTGTAAGCAACTACCCAGGACTGCTCCCTCAGAAGGAGCTGAGGCTTAGAGCACAGCAGACCTCCAGAACAGTGGTTCAAACCTTCATACTCCTACAACCCTTTAATACAGTTCCTCATGTCGTGGTGACCCCCAACCATAAAATTATTTTTGTTGCTACTTCATAACTGTAATTTTTCTACTGTTATGAATCATAATGTAAATATGTAATATGCAGGATGGTCGTAGGCCGTGTCCTACTTAGCAATGAAAATAATTTTATGGCTGAGGGTCACCACAACATGAGGAACCATATTAAAGGGTTACGGCATTAGGAAGGTTGAGAACTGTTGCTCTAAAACAAAAAGCCTCCTCTCTAGCTGAGATGATCAGACTCAATTCCAACATCCAACATGTCAGAACATGAGAGAAAATGCAGAGATAGTTGGTTTCATTGCACTTTACTACATATTTTATAAATTGAAAGTTTGTGGCAATCCTGCTTCAAGCAGATCTATGCGTGCCATTTTTCCAACAGCATGTGTTATTTCGTGTCTGCCTCTATGGCACATTTTGGCAAACTTCCCAATATTTCAAACTGTTTCATTATATCTACTGTGGTGATGTGTGACCAGTGATCTCTGATGAACTGGTCATTAACTTCATTAAACCGCCAACATTAAGCAACCAAGTGCATAACTCTAACATTTAAATGAAACCTACATCACATGATTTGTCATAAAAATGAGCTATCCTTACTGTTACCTTCAGTTTAAGTCATCATGTATAATAGCTTCTAAAACCCCCAAGCTTTGTAAAGCAACTAGTAATCTGAATGTTTTGGTTTTATTACTATTTCTATTCATACCAAAAAGTATTTCTTTTCTAGCAACTATATCACACTGGTGGTTGATATTAAGAAAACAGACACAGTGGTTCACACCTATAATCCCAGCACTTTAGGAGGCCAAGGCAGGAGTAATGCTTGAGAACACAAGTTTGAGACCAGCCTAGACAACATGGTGAGATCTCATCTCTACAAAAAAAAAAATAAAATAAAAATTAGCCAGGTGTGGTAGTGCTTACTCATAAGGCTGAGACAGGAGGATGCCTTGAGCCCAAGAACTCCAGGCTATAGTGATATAAGAAGGCCACTGCATTCCAGCCTGGGCAACAGAGTTTAAGACCCTCTCAAAAAGTAAATAAATAACCAATAAATTATTTGGATCTGCATTTAGCACTATTAAATATTATTTATATTCTTAAAAAATTGTTGATATCAGCACAAGAACGGTACAGTCACTATCAACTCAAGGATGACCACTGTTAAAGCTATCAGACCAACATAATACTGTGTTCAAATATTAGTTCTGTCATGTGGCACAGCAGCCCCTGAAAGCTTCCACTGGTCATAGGAGATGCTCAACCTAGAAGATGAAAGGTTTTCTAAATAGCTCAAGATTGTTAATTCATGGCACCTGACACTCCACCCTAAGCAAAGATGACAACCTCATAAAGAATTACAGATGTAGTTTTTAAGCTGTGTTTTGAACCCACATAAGATTAATAAGAAATTCTTGAGAGTTGTCCCATCCTGGACTGAGAGAAACAGCTTACAATAAAAAGAAACCTACTTCTGAGCTCCCAATTTTCAACAGGCTGGAAGCAGGCTGAAAATGCTACTGAGTGCAAACAGTCATTCTTATTTTAATTTTTTTTTTAATTTTTATTAAGTCAAATACACATAGATTATGAATACATTCATGCATATGTGGGGTACGATGTGCTGATTTTTTTTTTATACTATCTGATGTGGCTAGATCAAACCAATCAACATGGCTTTCACCTCATTTACTTGATTATTGTGCCAAAACATCTATGTTCTACACTTGACAGAAATGATTTGTACCCTTGTCATATGCTCCACAGGCAAATAGTCATTCTTTATAGAAAGAAAAAGGAACCATCACAGAAAGATGAAGGAACCACTTCCAGGTAGCAGAACTGGGTCCTAACTAAGGAGCACTCATTTGTCCCAAGTAGTGAACCCTGCAACATGAGCCTGGCTAGATTTCAGAGTTGCTGTGGATCAGCAACTGCTACAAGCCTCCCACTCTTCCCGATTTGAATGAGAATGTCTATTTAGGTTATCCTATGCTTGCTGGACCACTTTATGCTGGGTGTACCTGTAGTTCATGGGTCTGCCTCCTGTCAAGAAGTGTAGTCTCTAATCCTCTCCACCTCTTTTATTTTATTATTATTATTAACTTTGAGACAGAGTCTCAAGCTGTTGCCCTAGGTAGAGCGCCAGGGCAAGAAAGCTCACAGGAGCCTCAAACTCTTGGGCTTACGCGATTCTCCTGCCTCAGCCTCCCAAGTAGCTGGGACTACAGGTGCCCACCACAACACCCGGCAATTTTTGGTTGCAGTTGTGATTGTTGCTTAGCAGGCCCGAGCCAGGTTCAGACCCACCACTCTAGGTGTATGTGGCCAGCACCCTGCTGACTGAGCTATAGGTGCCGCTCTCCACCCCTTTTAAACTGGATTGGCCTTTTGTCTTGTTTTGATCAACAAAATGTAGCAGAAGTGACATACGACTCAAAGGACCTTCTAGCTTCAGCTCTTGCCCTCTCTTGGAGCACTGTCACCAATACATAAAAACCCCAGGTTATTACTAGTAAAGAGAAAACATGACAAAGAACCACTTGCTGCCCCCACTAACACTATAGTTCATCAGGAAGTACATAAGTGATGACACCTTAAACCATCCAGTCCTGGTCAAGCTGTCAAGTGACTGAAGCCACCTGACTAGCTTCAGATAGGAACATTAAAAAATAAAACCAAAACTGCCAGCCAGGTGCGGTGGCTCACACCTGTAATCTTAACACTCTGGGAGGCCAAGGCAGGTGGACTGCTTGAGCTCACAAGTTCGAGGCCCCATCTCTAACTAAAAATAGAAAAACTGAGGCAAGTGGGTCACTTCAGCCCGAGTTGGAGGTTGCTGTGAGCTATGACACCACAGCACTCTATCCAGGTTGACAGCCTGAGTCTCTGTCTCAAAAAAAAAAAAAAAAAAAAAAAAACTGCCTACCTCAAATAGCAGAATCCTGGAGCAGATAATTTTTTTATTTTAAGCTATTGTACTTTTGGACTGTTACATAGCAACAGGTGAGACAATGATAAAATAATGGTGCATCTTACAAAGGATGGCATCTATTGATGAAATATAATTAGCAGCTTAACATATGCTTTTAAAAAATACTAACCTTGGCCGGGTGCAATGGCTCACACCTGTAATCCCAGCACTTGGGAGGCCAAGACAGGTGGATTGCCTGAGCTCACAGGTTCGAGACCAGCCTCAGCCAGAGCAAGACCTTGTCTCTAAAAATAGCTAAGGGTTGGGGCAGGTGCCTGTAGTCCCAGCTACTTGGGAGACTGAGGCAAGACAATTGCTTAAGCCCAGGATTTTGAGTTTGCTGCGAGCTATGATGCCATGGCACTCTACCAAAGACAAGTGAGACTCCATCTCAAAAAAGAAACTCATGCAGCTAACATGAATGTTATACCACAAACTATAAACTGCAATTACTATGTCCTAGATTAACATTAAAAGATAACGTTTTCAAAGAGTTAAGTATCAAAAAGGACACCCTAGTAATCTCTTCCTAGTGCCATATAATCTCAAGACTCAAAAACAACAAATACAAATGGTGCTTTGATAATGTTTGTGTTCCCTCAACAATCACACGTTGATGATTAATCACCAGGATGATATTAGAAGATGGAGGCTTTCGGAAATGATTAGGTCATGAGCGCTCTGCTCCAAAGAATGAGATTAAAACACTTATGAGGTCCCAGAGCACTGCCATCCCCTTCCATCCTGTGAGGACAAACAGAAGGAATAGGCTTTCATTAGATACTGAATCTCCTGGCACTCTGAACTTGGACTTTCAAGTCTCTGGAATGGTAAGCAATAAGTTTCTATTGTTTATAAATTACCCAGTGTAAGATACTGTATTTTGTTATCGCAGCCCAAACTAAGATAAATGAATAACATAACTGACTTGTGGGTCACTTTTTAATGACAAGCTTTTTAATTTTCAACTTCAATTAAACCTTTAGAATGCCATTAAAATTACCATGAGTTAATAACATAAGCGAGGATGCTGAATTTTAGGCCATTTCTAAAAGATTATTTAAATAGAGTAGAATTCATTTTTGAGACCAAAAAAATTGAACACTGCTCAATTTTAATACGGAGTCCTTTTATCATGAAAGAACTATGTGCATTGACAAAGCATCAGAATTCAGACCACCTTCATCTAATCTAACAGGATCAGCTAGGCTTATTTTTAGCCTTGATTCCTTTACTATGATCAGCCAAACAGCTTCTACTAGACCTCCAGAAGACCCAAGAGAAACAGTAATTTTACCAACTTCTTAACTGAGAATACTGTCATTAACATAATTAAATGTTAATATTAAAAACTTGTACCTTTCAAAGCCACCACACATTGAGTACTTTATTACATGCTAAATGTATCATCCCCTAATCCTATTAACAACTCTATGAAAAATGCAACATCCCTTTCATTTATTTTTGAGACAGAGTCTTACTCTGTCATTGTGAGTAGAGCGCCATGGTGTGATAACTCACAATCTCCTCAAATTCTTGGGCTCACACAATCCTCTTGCCTCAGCCTCCTAAATAGCTGGAACTACAGGTGCCCATCACAACACCAGACTACTTTTTCTATTTTTAATAGAGACAGGGTCTTGCTGTTGTTCAGGCTGGTCTTTAACTCCTGAGCTCACGCAATTCACCTGCCTTGGCCTTCCAGAGTGTTAGGATTACAGTCCTGAGCCGCTGTGCCTGGCCTTACTATTCTCTTTTACAGAACAGTGAATGCTACATTGTCTCCCTATAAGGATATATGGCACACCTTTTGGGTACAGGACAACAACCACAACAGGGAAACAGGGACTCTTCCTAACAAATGCAAACATTGTAACCTAATTGTTGGTACCCTCACATTGATCTGAAATTAAAAAAAAAAAAATAGTAGTAAACTGAGGCTTAACGAGGTTAAGTAATTTTCCAAGATCTTGCAGCCGGTTAATGACAAAGTCAGGATCCAACCCAGGTCTTTAATTCTTGGGTCAGAACTTTTCAATCTTACCTTCTGCTGCCTCTCCACAAGCACAAGAGCCTAAATTCTAAGTTTCAAAAACAAAGCAAGAATTTTGGTGTCAAAAATGCATCCGGGAAGGACATACAGTGCCAGCAGCAATGAAAGATCAGGAGATCTAAGTTCTAATGCCAGTTTTACACTACCTACAAATGGGCATAAGACAAATGAGCAAGTTAGCCTCTTTGTTTTTTTATTGTTTTTAATGAAACAGTCACTGATTTTAAAGAAAATTTAAATATGGAACACTTCACGAATTTGCATGTTGTCCTTGTGCTGGGGCCAAGCTAATCTTCTCTGCATCGTGTGCAATTTTAGTGTATGTGCTGCTAAAGTGAGCTCTGCGCCTTGTCTCCTTAATCCACGAAAAGATATCTGACTAAATACATTTTAAGATTTAAACTTCTCAACTCTTAAATCTTGACTCTTCTCAAATTTTAAGTTACATTAAGTTAAATGTTTTTCCATAATAAACTTTCTAATTCAATAATCATATTAATATGCAAAAGCATATTAGAAGGCATGAACATTTTCTGACAACTTATTAATTTCTCCCTCCTATAAACAAACTGCACTCAGTCTGGCACTTAATCATATACTCTTATATAGATTTGTAAGAACCTGTATTTCTACATCTACTGGTCACTGAACTTTTATTTCAGTTTCCAAACATGTCTGTCTCCATGTTAGACTAATATCCATAAGGATACATGTATTTCTTCAGTATCTGTGGAATGAATAAACTGAACAGAAGAACAGGAATATACAGCAATTATTCAGTAAATGAATATTGACTATGTAGAAAATACTTTTCCTCTCTACTTTTAAAACCACATTTTAACAATTCAAAAGTGGATTCTCAGAAACTTCCATGTAATTAATAATCTATTTTCTCTGGATTACTACAGAATGACAATTATTCAAGTTTCTTAATGCACAAGGAAAACCATTCAAATTGCATAAAACCATTCACTACAGCTCAAGCCTGCAATCCTAGCACTCTGGGAGGCCCAGACAGGTGGATCACCTAAACTCAGGAGTTTCAGTCCAGTCTGAAGCAAGAGGGAGACCCTGTCTCTAAACAAGCAAGAGGGAGACCCTGTCTCTAAACAAGCCAGACATTGTAGTGGGCTCCTATAGACCCAGCTACTCGGGAGGCTGAGGCAAGATCACTTGAGCCCAAGAGCTGGAGGTTGCAGTGAGCTATGACGCCATACCAGTCTACCCAGTGAGACAGAGTGAAACTGTCTAAAAAAAACAAACAAACAAAAAAATTCACTAAGCCTAGCACAACCACCGGAATAAAGCAGCTTAAAAAAAGTTGAAACTGACAAATAATTTTTACAATAAAGTAAATCACTGTGGTTATATTAATCTAAAGAGATTATACTCAGAAACTATTTCCATGACATGCCTCAAATAAAGAAGTTTGCAAAAGTATTCAAGATAAAAATAATGGAAAAGAACTATTAAAGAACAAAAAAAGCAATAGAAACTAAATAGAATTTAATAAAAAAGAAACTGTCATGGTTACCAAATGTGATATATTATATACTTGAAAATAAGAACAGATTTAAAAAGAAAGAAGATCAGAAGGTAACCCAAAGATGAGTCTAGGAAACTTTTATATTTAAGTCAGAGTATCAGGGCAGCACCTGTGGCCCAGAGAGTAGGGTGCCAGCCCCATATACTGAGGGTGGCAGGTTCAAACCCAGCCCCGGCCAAACTGCAAACAAACAAACAAACAAAAAGTTAGAGTACCAGAAATGTTATTTCAAAAATCATATTTGCATAAAAGAAAGCAAAAGAAGAAAGAAGACAAAAATACAGTATAAATGTGAAGCTTTTTTTGTGAAAAGAGGAAGGGCAGCAGGACACAGATGGAAAGGTAAAGGATCATACTCATTGACAGTGTGGACAGCAAGACAAGCAGGCATGTGTGTGCAATCAAGTCTTCCTTAGACCTAAACGATCCATCCCTTTATAAAGGATCTTGAATAATCACTGTCCTTTGAGTGCATCCACTTATAAAGTACAAAAAAGTTTAAAATTTTACTCCACAACGAATGAGTACTTAAAACTACTTTTGGGTTTTGAATTACTACAGCAACCTCATAAATGTCAGAAGAGGAAAGTGTCATGGCAACATTTGATGTCACAAAAGGCAGTCAAAGCTAAGAAGACAATGTCTTGCCCTAACAAGAGAATCAGCTTATAAGAAATGACCCATGAAAAAGAACGACCAAACAGAACCAGCCAAATTGTCAGATGCTAAATAAGTTTCAATGAATTAAAATACTTTAAAATACTTTAAAATAACTCATTCAGCAATTTATGAAATCTCTCTTTAGAAATCTATGATTTAAAAATAACCTGATTTTGGCCAGGCTCGATGGCTCAGGCCTGTGATCCTAGCGCTCTGGGAGGCTGAAGAGGGTGGACTGCTTGAGAAGAGTTGAAGACCAGCCTGAGCAAGAGACCCCTTCTCTCTTAAAATAGAAAAAATTAGCCAGTAGTGGCAGGCACCTGTAGTACCAGCGACTGGGAAAGCTGAAGCATGAGGATCATCTGAGCCCAGAAGTTTGTTGCTGTGAGCTATGATGATGCCACAGCACTCAACCCCAGTAAGACGCTGTCTCAAAAAAATAAATATAAAAATAACCTGATTTCCTACACATGCAAGTTCAGTAAACCGAAACACAACTTTGTGGAAAAATATTCTCCTTTAAATGCAACTATATCATTTGTAAAAACCTTAGAGTTATAGGCCAGTCGTACTAAATTTTCTTAAGTGACATTAGGAACAATGAAATTGTGACTGAGCCTATTCTACATTTTCTCAAACCGAATCAAGTTGTCAATAATCAAGATCATTTCATTGAAATAATCCTCCATGAAATTACCAGGCATTTTATTAAAATGGAATATGTTTACTCTTCCAGGATGGTTAATAAGAGATGTAAACGCAACAAGCCAGAAGTGACACTTGGGTGACCACAAGTTAGTTACTGTTTTCATTTTGTATAACTCTAAACTAAAGTTACTATTTCACTTGGCCAAGAGAGATTAAGAAACAACTTTAACCAACAAAGTTGGTTGGAAACAAATTACTCTTAAACAGTTATGATCGTTATAAAATCCAGAGCACTTTTCAAAAAAAGAGCTATTTGGGTGTTCCATTAATTTGAGTGCAGGTTATGAACACCTCTGCCACCTTCCTTTGCGGTTTCTGCACCCGCAGGGGTTGATAATAAGGTCGACCTCAAGAAGGAAAGCAGCTCAAGTAGGAAATGGAATCCTCATACAGCACCAAGAACTGGTGACGCACTAGGAGCCTGGAAAATATTCCAGCGTTTACCTGGCTGGGAACAGTTAGGTAGGAAGAAGCCCACGTGCACTATTGTTTTCCAAATATGTTTATTTTCGACTTCTCTTTTGATATTGATACCCACAACCTCACCCAACCGAGAGAAGGACGATGACAGCGCCGCTGGTGGTATTTCGTGCAACACAAGTTTAAAAAACAAGCACAACCTTTTTGTAAATTGCAGCGTACTTGGAGCCCTCACCCCTTCTCCTCCTCCGCCCTCTGCCATCACCCCACGCAGCCCATCGCCTCCGCCACCTCGGGTCCCCATGACAACCCCACCCCAGGGCGGGCCCCGCTCCGCCACCTCTCAGCCCTCAGCCCGGCCAGCCACGACTCCACCTGCCCCGGGTCGTTGCTCTCCCCGCGCCCGAGGGGCGGGCCGGGACCCCTCCGGGCGCACGGCCCACTCCCGGGTGAGAGCGCGACCCCCACCAGTCGGGGACTCAGGGAAGAGCAGCCTGACGCGGAGCTGGGAACGTCCCACCCCAAACGGGTGACGCGTGGGGCCGGGGCGCGACCCCAAACGGGGTACCGCGGCCCCGCGCCCCGCTCCGGTCCGCCAAGGGGGAGCCAAGGGGCGGACGCGGCGGGCGCGAAGGAACTCGTCTGTTCTCACAAACAACGACGCGGCGCGGCGGCGGGAGATGCGGGGGTCGAAGCTCACCTTGAAGGGGTTGTTGAGATCCGGGTCCGCAAATGGGTTACTGTCGAAATCCGACATCTCTCTGGCGCTTGGCGTCACTCACCCGACCCAGGCGTGAAGAGAGAGACAAGGCGAGGCCGCCGCCCCCCTGCGCGCTCACGTCGCCGCCGCCGCTGCCGCCGCCGCCGCCGCCGAACAGATCCGGGTGCAGCTCGCGGGGCCACCCAGCCGGACGCGCCACTGAGCATGCCCGGTGCGACAGGCTCCCGGCCGCGGCTCCCGTTCCCGTCCTGTTCCTCCGGACCTGGATCCCACGCTCCCGGCTTTGGCTCCGACCGCGGAGGGAGCCGGGGAGCCGGGGAGCCGGAGCGGAGGTGATGCGCCCTGAGCTCCCACAGCTGGCGGCAGAGTCCGCGTCCCGAGGAGCGCTGCGTCCGGCGGGACTCCATTGTTCCAACTTGGACCTGAAATCGGCTGAGACCGAGCGTGACTTAGGGAAGAGGTGGCATTTTGTGAGAAGGAAAGACGCACAATGAGTGCCCTCGCCAGGTTGGGAGGCAGCTTGGGTGGCGCCCGGTACACACCTGGGGGAGGGAGTGCGGCTTTTAAACCACGCGCCACGTGCGGTTGTAGAGCAACCTCCGCAGGCGTCTGCAGGAGTAACGAGGGGAGAGGGGCTTCCCACCCAAGTGCACCTGGGAATCCCGGACTCCCAGATTCCCGGCCAGCCACCCAAAGTTGCTGCTAAATCGCGGATAACAGCCTTGGCGCTGTGGATCAGGACTTGTTCCAAGGAGGTTTGGGAGGAGATGAGATTGAGTACCAGTGTTCCCATCTTACAGAATCTGTGAAATGGCTACCTCTTCGGACATAATGGGGAGGGGTCGCACTGAGAGAGGATACCTGGGAAAAGTAAGATCTGAACAAAAATCTTCTCACAGGAGCCCAAGGACACTCCTGCAAAGTCTTCCTCCTGGTGACTCAGCTCTTAAGATTTGTAGAAGCTTAACTTCCTGGGACCTTGAAACTAAAGCTTGCTTCAGCTTCTGTAAAAAGCCCCCTCCTTTCCCCAGCTCAATTCAGACTGACAGATGAGAAGGGTACCCTTGGACAAGGAACCCTTGCCTGGAAATAAAAGGTCCATCGGCCTGGTTTTCCTTTAACAGCACCAGTCCTGAGATCAAGGTCCTCAAGTTAATGTTGGTGAAAGACAAAAATGTATTCATTTTTTGTTTACCTTTGAGTATTTGGATGCAAAATATACACTTTAGAATTTTTCCTATTCTCTTCCCCAACAAGAATGAGATTAAAAAAAAAAAAAAAAAGTATGTAAGAAGTTCATTTCACCGTTCCTTGCCCGCCCCCTGAACTTATTGAGATGGCACCACTCACCCCATTTGCGTTTTCCTTCTGTCCTAACAGAAAAGCACTTAGATGAAGCGAGGAAGACCCAGAATTATTTTGACTTTGTGGGTATCTCAGAATTGAAGAGGTCTAGATTCGGTCTTCCTTGGCTTTTGAGGGCCTTGTATTATTGTAAAGTCATGTAGGAAATGATACTTTCTCACCACTGTGAAAATACTAAGTAGAAACATGGGCAAAAATACATTTGCTAAACTGTACCCGGATTAGAATACATGGCAAAGCAGCTGCTTTCCAGGTGACCAACTGAGAGGTCAACTAATAAGTGACAACAGATGGGGATGATCATGACAGAACTGTAAGATTCCAGATAGGGGAAGAGCCAGCAGCCTATTAATGCTTACAGTTGTAACTTCAGCCTTGCCCAGTGCCTAGTCTATAACTTAGTGTTCAGTGTGTGTGTCCCGATTCTGTTTGAATCCCAAGTCAGTTACCACTTTTGCTACTACCTTCATCTGAGTCTATGAAGAGTAGGGATTAAATGAGACAAGATAGAGAAGAGTGTCTTGCATGTTTATTTAGTGCCTAACAAATACTAATGGAATGCCTGAAAATAGCAAGAACCCACACCTATTGTTCTTACATGGTTTACATCATCTCTCCCAAGTTTGACCTTGCCCAGTTGATCTGCCCTAACTCCCTCCATTTGTCCTCCAAATGACTCAAATAATCAACAGCTACTTATTATGCATCTACTATGTTCCAAGACTATGAGGATCAGCTGAATCTGCATTGCAGGATGGAAATTTCCAACTATGCTGTTTACAGCTAATGATATTAGCACCTAATGCAAAGGTTTATAGATGTCATTGTTACAGAATCACTTGGAATACTTATAAAGAATATAGACACCCACCTCTTCATACCTTCTATCCTTAAGATTAAGGGATCAGAGATGGAGACCTGGCTCTGCAGTTTTTATATTTTACTTGTCCTTATGTATATAAATACATTATTTTCTATTAATGCAATAAATAGGTTCATAGCATACATAACTGGTTTATCCACTTTTTTAAAAAATTATTTTTTGTCTTCCCTCTTCCCGTACATTAACAATCTAGTACATTTTTCCAATATTTATACATTATTATATATCTATACACTTATATAAAGTAATACATAGTCATATGAAAACACATTTAGGTAGACATATAGTCTAATACTGTGTTTTGGCATTGTCTTGAAAAAATGGAATCATACACATATTTTTCTGTGCTTATTTTTCTCACTCAGTGATATGTGGTAGAGTTTCTCAGTGAGAAGTGCATTGGCAAAGAAACAATATAAAGTTTCTTAGCTCAGTATGCCACATAAATATCACTTTTTGTGTGTACAGTGACTATGTTACTGAAAGCTCATCACTTGTCCTTGAGGCTGCATCGGAAGAACAAGTAGTCTGAGGAGAAGAAAAGAGAAGTTTATTACTGTGCTTGCAAAGCAATAAAAAAGGGGGGCTCTAGTCCCAAATAACCAAATTTCCAGAGCTTTTGAAGTGAGGGCCCTCAGTTCTAGGATATTGTCATTTAATTTGCAGTTAATGTTTCAAATCACCCCATCTCTGCACCAAAGCTGTGACCTCCCAGGCCTTCACTGGCGAGGCTCTCAGCCTCCATCTCTTGACAGTTTAGCTCAACCATTTCCTGTACAAAGAACAGAAGACATTCCCCTGCCCCTCCAACTACAGGGGTGGCAGGCATACAGGCCTCCATTTCCAAAAATAGAAAAGTTTTAGACAGCATTTTCACTGGTTTTTACCAGATCATTTCCTCTTGAAAAGGGAACCACAGCCTAATGGAAATCCCTTTAAATCAACAACCATATGGTTAATTCATTTTTTTTTTAACAACCACAAAAGCATATTAAAGGACATCCTGGTGATTTTGATAGTGGTAATGTTAGGTTCTTAGGAATGGCTCTCAGGGGAAGAAGGGCAAGGCGGGGCTCAAGCCTTCATCTTGGTGCCACCTGCCTTAACTTTGTCCTAAATGATTGCTCAAACCAAGGGAGGAGGGAACATCCTGCCAATCTACCAATTATAACAGTGCCAAATGCAAAAGCATGTAGAAGACTGTAGCCTGGCAATAGTTACAATAGAGACTGAAAGGTGACCCGAAACAGCCTTTTTTTTTTTTAATTTCAGCTTGCTTGTTCATCCTTCTTCGTTTGAAGTACTCTTTTTGTTGTTGTTGTTCATTTTCTTCTTCCTCTGGCGATGCTCTTTCCCACTGCCTCCCCAGTAGCTGGGATTACAGACGCCCACCACAACATCTGGCTGTTTTTGATGTGGTTAGTAGAGACGGGGTCTTACTCTGGCTCACTGCTGCTCATACTGGTCTTGAACCTCTGAGCTCAGGCAATCCACCCGCCTCAGCCTCCCTCAGCACTGGGACTACAGGCGTGAGCCACCACTCACAGCCTTTTTTTTGAGACATTGTCTCACTTTGTTGCCCTCAGCAGAGCACTGTGGCATCATTGCTCACAGCAACCTCCAACCCTTGGGCTCCAGTGATTTCTTGCCTCCATCTCTCAAGTAGCTGGGACTACAGGTGCCCACCCCAACACCCAGCTTTATTTTTTTTTTTTTTTTGCAGTTTTTGGCCAGGGCTAGGTTTGTACCCACCACCTCCAGCATATGGGGTTGGCACCTTACTCCTTTCAGCCACAGGGCCGCCCACACCCAGCTATTTTTAGGGGGTCTCACTTTTGCTCAGGCTGGTCTCACCTGTGAGCTCAGGGCAATCCACCTGCCTCAGCCTCCCAGAGTGCTGGGATTACTGGCATGAGCCACCGTACTCTGCCTGGAACAGCCTTAAGACTGACAATCCTGTTATTAGTTACATCTACATTATAGTCCACAAGCCCAAATGGGCTCTGAGAGGTTCATGGAAGGTCCACATGAGCAGTAAGAGTCTGCCTCCAAGGTGACCTCTGAACCATGAGGTAGGCGCAACCCAGATGGTATAAAAGAGAACTGCCGGCCATAACCTTTGTTTTTCCAACAATGAGGCTTGTATACTGTCCATGGCGAACATATTTTGCTCTGTAAGCCTATGTGTTGCTCTTATTCTATAAAACTGTTTCCCAGTAAACTTTGTTTTATGTTTGCCTTATTTTTGGGGTGTCTGGTCATTTTCAACTAAGTGTGCCAAGAAATGAAACCCCAACAGTTTAGGTGCCGGGCAGCTGCCTTGAAACCCAACTGTAATGCGACTTCAAGAACACTGATACAAGGACATTCAGAAATAGAGTTGATAGATGAGTGTCTTAGTCTGTATTGCTATAAAGGGATAACCCCAGGGAAGGTAATTTAGAAAGATGTTTATTGGGGTCATGGTTCTGCAGACTGTACAAAAAGCATGGCACTAGCATCTGCTTTTTCTGGTGAGGGCTTCAGGCTGCTTCCACTTGTCAGGAGGGTAAAGGGGAGCTGGTGTGCAGAGGTCACACGCAAAGCAAAAAGGAAGAAAGAGAGCACAGAGGTGCCAGGATTTTTTTCAACCAACAGTTCTTCGGGGAACAGAGAGTGAGTGAACTCATTCTCATGAGAGTGGTGAAGTTCATGAAGGATTGCCACCACAAGCCAAACACCTCCCACAAGCCCCACCTTCAACAGTGATGATCAGATTTCAACATCAGACTAGGCAGGGCCAATCCCCAGCAGTGAGCTTACGAATGCATCAGCTTTCATGAAATTTAGAATTACAGGATGTGACAGCTGAAAGGAACTTTGGCCTTTCTCATGGAATTAGTATAGGTTGAGCCATTTGCTTCACTCACCAAGGAAGTAATTAGGGGAACTGGGACCAGAACTCTGGTCTCTTGACTCACATTTCAGATATTAAATTGATGAGTTTGATAAGTAACAATTTCACGTAGAAAGAAGAAATGTTACGTGTGCAACTGAGAGAAGGTCAGCATAGAGAAAGCCTCCTTTGTTGCAACAGTTCATTTTCCTGGTGCTGCCTCTTAAATTTGATAGAACAAAGAAGAATCTAAACTAGTTTCTCAGCCCAGCCCTACCACAAAATCAGCTGTGTGATCTTAATCACGTTGGCTCACTTCTCTGACCAGAGTTTCCATGCAAGTCCATCATTCAAGTATATCTTGAGCATCTACTAAGTGGTATCCACGTTAGATGATGTGGATAAAAGAGCAAACCATATGTAAGAGTAGAGACTGCTCCAGAAAACTTCCTAAAAGGCCCAGAAAATGCTCAATAAATAGGAACTATTATGGCTGGGTGTGGTGGCTCACACCTGTAATCCTAGCACTCTGGGAGGCCAAGGCAGATGGATTGTTTGAGCTCAGGAGTTCAAGACCAGCCTGAGCAAAAGTAAGACCCCCCCCTAAAAAAATTTAAAAATTAAAAAAAAATAGTAACTATTATGATTAAGGGATAATTAAGGACTCAAGAAATTAATTGAAGAATAACTCAAGAGTTAAACGTAAAGGTGAAATAAAAGCAGTGTAAGCAAAGACAATAGGCAAAAGAAGCCTTCCAAAGGGGTGGTTGGGGGCTGAAGTGAGCTGGGGAGGCTTCACAGAAAAGGAAGGCTGATGACACTTCAAGGCCTGCTGACACCAGCATAAAGCACAGCAAAGACAAAGGAGCACATCTGTTGGGCCAAAATCCTTGAGCAAAAGCACAAATGTAAGAGAGCACATGATAGAAGAGCTTTCACCAGCCCACATCCACTGTGGGAGACGCATGGGGAGAAAAGGTAGCAAGGGAAGAGGAATGCTTCCTTTCTCACCAGGCGCTTTGCTAAGTTGAACTGTTATCTTCAACATAATGAGCCAATACTTAGCAAGCCATAGATTCACACCACCACCCTTCATCTAGCTCACTGCTGTCCAAACTCGCCACGTAAGTCAACCCCAGCCCACCAGCTGTGTTACTTTATGATCCTATGTTGTTCAAGAGGATGAATGGTCTGAATATTCCCCAGAGAATTACATCATAGTGACATTCTTTTATAATTCATTGTATAAAAACATTTTGTAGTATAGGAACACAGCAAACATAACAAAATAAGTGTATATTTGGTTTACTGATACATGCAATACACAATTTCTTCCACCAAGAATTTCCTCCCACTCAGTTTCCACTTACCAAAGTCTAGTCAATCCTTCATGGCTAATTTCAAATGACACATCCAGTACAGATACTTCCTATATGTTCACAATCCAAATTTGTCTCTCCTATAACTATAGTGTATGAAACAATCTTGTATCTTTGTTGTAGAATTCATAATAGACCCATCTCCTATGAATATAAAGTCACCACTACATACCCAGTGATTATGGTGAGCTTTCAATTACTATCTGTGAATGAATGAATGTGTCTGTCCCTCTCTCCATGATGTGAGCTTCTGGTGACAGAAAGAAATTTCATTTTTATATCCCTTCCTCACAGGGCCTACCACAGTATCCTGCTTAAAATATGTACACAACAAATAATTGTGTCTTAGCTTATAAAAGCGATTGCCACTTAAAATCTTTAGTCCGAGGAAGCCCAAATATAAGCTTAAGAGCAACAATTTTAATAGTCAACATAAAAAGAATTGTGCAGTCATTATAGTAAGATCTTCTGGACTGAAATTCTGAATTCTATATAATGATTTCATAGAAAAACCATGGGAGCATTTCAAATGGTGTGAGTCAATGAGATACAAAAATGGTTTTAGTCTGTTTGAGATGTTATAACAAAATACGTTAGGCTGGGAAATTTATAAACAAAGTTGATGCTCACAATTCTGGAGGTTGGGGAGCAAACAAGCTCCCTTGGGCCTCTTTTCTAAGGGCCAATCTATCCTCATGACCCGATCATCTCCTACAATTCCAATCTCTGAAAGCTATCACATTAGAGATTAATTTTCAACATATGTATTTAGAAGGGACATAGACATTCAGTAAAGCTCATGTTATTTCCTGGAATGGTCTGCATAAGACTTTTATGTGAACTTGTTCTGATTTTACAAGCTAGAAAGATGTTGCACATATGTGTGTGTATATGGTGTGCATTATACACACTTAAATATCAAGGAGGTGTTTACCAGTCTGAAATTAAGTATTACAGTCCTGTGGCTACTTTGAAAACTCATTTTCATCTACTTGGTTGTGTCTAATGAGACAAAAGAGAATGACTGATATTTTTATCTAGATACATTTTCAGAAAACTTCTTTGTAAAAGTTTTTTTAATGAACCGTAAATTTTACAACCATGCTTGATATCACCTAATGTTGATGCAACTTCAAAAAGGTCTTCAGAGTAGGGACTGTTCACAATTCTTAAATTGCCCATTAGCCATAAATCTTCAGGGAACTCTTGTAAAGAGAGAAAATAATCTTAGTAATCTAACCCATTTTCTGATCTCCCAAAAGAAATATATCCAAATCTGATTTTAGCTCTTTAAAGGAAAGAAAGATTATTTTCAGGTTCTCCTTTTCTACTTTAATCTGAGAAATTTTTTTTTGCCGGGCCTGGGTTTGAACCTGCCACCTCCAGCATATAGGGCTGGCGCCCTACTCCTTTGAGCCACAGGTGCCACCCAAGAATTTTTTTTAAAAAATTGGGTATGTTTAGAATGGCTATTACCCCTCACTATATGTTAGGAGAGTACAGAGAGAACTGAAATTTCTTAAATGCCAGGCATGTGTCAAGCATTGAAATATTGGAGGTGTAACAGACGTTTTCTTGTATAAGAAAATACTTTGTAAGTACTACATATTATTATCTCCAATTTACAGATGAGAAAATGGGAACTCAGAAAAGTGAAGTAAATATTAGGGAATATTTTAGGAATATGATGCAAAATAGAGCCATATCTGGGGTTTTATACTGTTTGCCCTTGCATTTTGTATTAGGCTTTCCTATACAACCCACATAGAGAGTTCTTGTTGTTGTTTTTTGAATTTTGAACATAATCTTGTTTGTTCTTTAAGCACATCCCTGTCACCCATGCTTCCCCAGCATGCAGCTACTAGCTAACTGGGGACCAAGTGACAGGGATGTGAGTAACTTTCCCCGCGTCTCTGGTTGTCTCATCTCCCTCCACTGAATCACCTCCTTTCACCTGACCAGCTGCTGGGACAGCTGCCATAGTGTTGGTTTCCCTCCATTTGTGGCTTTGGGAACTTCTACCTCTCGCCATGACCTGAGGCTCTAGAGATGAGGGCAGGCGTTGTTCTCTCCATGAACACCAGCACGGAGCTGTTCAAATCTCATACTCTCTATTATCCAAGGCATTGTGTTCTGCAGGGATATCAGTCTCCCATGGGGAGTGTGTCATTATTTCAGATTTTTACAATGCTTTGATGGGTTACAACTTTTCTTTTCCATGTTCTCTTCAAATTTTCACAGTCCTGATCTCATAGAACTTGGTACAAGTTCCCTTGGGAGTTTACTTAGTAGATAGTAAAAAGCTACCATACACAATTGCTCTACTAGGTATATAGCCGGATGAACAAAAATCGTTTTACAACACAGATATTTACACCAGAATGTTTATTACAGCCCAATTCATAATTGCCAACTCATGGAAGCAGCCCAAGTACCCACTGAGTCATGAATGAATTAACAAATTGTGGTACATGTATACCATGGAATATTATGCAGCCATAAAAAGATGGAGATTTAAAAAAAAAAAAAAAAAAAAAAAGCTACCCCACAGTGTTGCAAGCAAACTGTCCTTTTATCCCCGGTCACAACCATTATCACTAAGCTAACTCTGGGAACCTGGACATTCTCCCACCTCAAATCATCTTTCCTGATCAAGGAAGGCATAGACTTATTACTATTTTCTGCTCTAAAAGTTGTTTAGTCCTAGGGCTAGACCTTAGCTCCAACTTGTCTTGTCATTTTTGATCCTTCCAGAAGGCCTAAAAGGCCTTAGGCCAATATAACTAACCCAAGTAACAGGGTGTATGCAGATTAGGCTCCGCTAGGTCAGTCCAGGGCTATGTATCTCACCTTGAGCTATGGTTAAGGCAATTCATATGTCAATCTCAAATTTCACTCTTTCTTTGGCTCCTGCAATTGACCTATCGTCTTTCCTGGCAACGCCTGCCCAATAAATTAGTTGCTCTTTCTTCTGTAGAACCAGAGAACTCTGTATCTGTCTTTATCATCTATGGAAATTCTTATCCTATGTTGGCAATTCAAGAAGGTTTTGCCAAAAGCAGGACCTTGGGTGTGAGTGATAAGGAGTGTGGGTACAAGTATTTATTTGGGTGGTGTTCCCAGCAAACCAGCGTGAGAGAGGGGAGAATGAGAAAGATAGAGAAGGAAAGACAATAAAAGAAGAATTAAGAAGGTTACAACTGTGGGTGAGGGAGGCTTGATGCCAGTGGGATCTGCTGAGGAACCATGTAGAACGTTCCTTAGAATTGTCCCGTGAAGCATGAGGAACCAGGGGCATTTATCCACCAATTCGTGTCCCTCTTTAGTTCAGATTTTCCCCCTCGGGGGTATAAATCTCTCTCTCTTACACACAGAAATTGAGTAGCTTCAGGGAAAGCCCTAAAAAAGAAAAGCTAAGGAACTATAATGAGAAGCCATTCACGTGCACCACTACTGCCCCCCTGTCACAGCGGCAGCCAAGGTCAGAGGTGGCCAAAGAAATGTGTTGTGCACAAACAGTGCTTCTACAACACCTCCTGACATATCTCTGTCCCCATTTAGACCATACACATATACCTCTGGGGCTCACACCTCATGTTCACATCTTTGATTCCCAGCATAGTATCTGATGTAATGTAGAAGCTGATTTATTATTATATGAGTGATGGATATTATTATATGAATAGATGGATAGAACAATGCAGTTAAGACTAAAGACATTTCTTTCACCTTAGGTTTGCACTCACCTAACGACTTTTCTAACCTCTTTTCACAACTTCCTCTGTCAATAATAGTTTTGGGCGTTTTTTTGAGACAGAGTCTCACTTTGTTGTCCTCAGTAGTGTTGTGGCATCATTGTAGCTCACAGCAACCTCAAATTCTTCAGCTCAACTGATGTTCCTGCCTCAGCCTCCTGAGCAGTTGGGACTACAGGCACCGCCACAATGCGCAGCTAGTTTTTCTATTTTTTAGTAGAGAGGGGGTCTCATGCTTGTTCAGGCTGGCATTAATAGTAGTTTTTAACCATCAGTTCTGAATTTTGGTCATATAATGCTCTATTTTATCATAGCATATTAAATTTTCTTAAAAGATTTCTAAGGAAAATAAAATTTCTGTACAAAATGTTAAATTGCATAGCTAGGTATTGTGGCAGGTGCCTGTAGTCCCAGCTACTTGGGAGGCTGAGGCAAGAGAATCGCTTAAGCCCAAGACTTTGAGGTTGCTGTGAGCTATGACACTACAGCACTCTACCAGGGCAAAATAGTGAGACTCTGTCTCAAAAAAAAAAAAAAAAATCAAATTATAACACACTTTGTCTTCCCTTTGCTTTACTTACTTTGTAACTTACTTTTCACCATAAAGGGCACTTGAAAGATCAGTGATCACAAAATAAAAGCAGAAAACATCTATTTTTGGGGGGCAAGTTTCGAAGAAATTAATCACATTGTCACAAGGGTATCAGACCAGTTTTCTGATAAAATTGTAATTTGATATGCAAATGAATGTGAAAAGTAAACTCAATGGAGATTTAGTGATGTGAGGTTTTAAAAATTAATGTTAACATGAAAATAATCAAGTTCAATAATTTCTAAATAAACGGAGTCAGAGTCCCAGAACATTTACTCAAGCTGAGAAGTTGAGAACTGAGACAAGTCTAAACATGTCAAGGTGGACAGCAGACAGGCTCACCAGAGCGGAACTTGAAGAGGGCCGAGGAACATCACAAGGAACGGTGAGATGCTGTCAGCCAGCCTCTAGGGAGGCTCTAGCCTTCACACCCCTGAGGACTGGAACTCTTCCTTCATTCCCTCAGACAACATGCCTGGTAGGGAAAGAACTTGGTGGCAGAGAGGGAATGGAGAGGCCTGTTCTGTGGACAGGGGCCGACATCTGAGAGGGAAGACAGTTCTGAACACACTCTTCCATGCTTCACTCAGACTGCCTTCCCGTCCAGCCCTCAGAAGCTCACGCCAAAGACCTAGGGAGAGAAAAGCTTCCATAGAGAGAAAGATACATGAAGAATTTTGAAACACACTGAGGAACTGAGAACAGATAGTTCTGCCTCACATGAGTAAAGAATTACCTCACTCCAGGCAGGTGCAGTGGCTCACACCTGTAATCCTAGCACTCTGGGAGGCTGAGGTAGGCAGATTGCTTGAGCTCATGAGTTCAAGACCAGCCTGAGCAAAAGCAAGACCCTGTCTCTACTAAAAATAGAAAAACTGAGGCAATAGGATCACTTGAGCTGAGTTGGAGATTGCTATGAGCTATGACACCATGACACTCTACCCAGGGCAACAGCTTGAGACTCTGTCTCAAAACAATAATAATAATAATGATGATGGTAATAATAATAATTACCTCACTTCATAATGAATAACTTTGCCAATATTAGAGACTGGAGAGAAGGGTCTAGGCTGAGCAGCAGGGCGGAGGGGAGAGGCAATTCAGGTGCTTTGAGGTGGAAGAAGAGGGTGGTCAAATTAGAACATTCAGAAGAAAGTAGTCACATCCAGAGGAGAAGGTGAAGCACCCGGCTACCAGGGAGGGGGCAGAGCTGAGATTACAATAGCACAGTAGGGCAGGGGGACTAGAGTTAACAACTATTTATTGTATATGTCAAAATAACTATAAGAAAAGATTTGACATGTTTCCAATATGAAGAAATGATAAAGGTTTAGAGTGATGGATATCCTAATGACCATGATTCTATCATTACACATTGTAAGCATGTTATCAAAATATCTTAAGTACCCTATAAATAGGTACAATTATTATGTATTAAAGAACACGAAAAAGAAGGGGAAAACCACACTTCCTGCTTTCTGGGTAGCAGAATCCTAAAAGGCATCCTTTAATCTCCAACCGTGTGACTACCCATCACGAGCCAAAGCACACCAGCTGAGACAAGTTTCACTGACTCTCACTGAACAATATGGGGTTTGTTTCTTTCTCAAGTGCAAAGTTTCTGGAAACCTGGTTCCATCAAACATACATATGAGACTGTATTAGTCATAGTTCTCCAGAGAGACAGAACCGATAGGATATACAGATGCATGAAAGGGGATTTATTAGGAGAAGTGGTTCACATGATCACAGAGGCTGAGAAGTCCCACAGCAGACTGTCCGCAAGCTGGAAAACCAGAGAAGCTGGTAGTGTGGCTCAGTCTGAGTCAGAAGGCCCAAGAGCCAGGGAAGCTGATGACATAATTCTCAGACCAAGAGACCCGGGAGCCAACTGGTCAAAGTTCCAGAGTCCAACAGGTGAAGAACCTGGAGCTGTCCAAGGGCAGAGGGAGAGGGTGCTGCACTCCAGAAGAGACAAAAAGACAGAGACAGAGAGAGAGAAAGACGAAGAAGTCACCTTTCCTTCTCCTTTGTGTTATCTCTGGGCTTTCAGCCAATCAATGGCAGATGTCCACACTGAGAGGGGATCTTCAAGGGGCAGTCTACAGAATTACTTGCCAATTTCTTCCCAAATTACCCTCAGAGGAGGCTTACCCAGAAACAATGCTTCACCAGGTATCTAGACATCTTTCCATCCAGTGAGGTTGACACCTAAAATTAACTGTCACAAAGACCTAGTATTAAATATTTGTTAGCATCTGTCATGATAGAAAAAATTATATTAAAAAATTTTTCAAAGTTGACTTATTAAATTTCATTCTTATGTAAATTCATGTGTTTTATTATATAACCAGCTGATGTCTATTAGAAGAAAGGTCCTAGGTTTGGCTCCCGTAACTCAGTGGTTAGGGCACCAGCCACATATACCACGGCTGGTGGGTTTGAATCCAGCCCAGGCCTGCTAAACAACAATGACAACTGCAACCAAAAAACAGCTGGGCATTGTGGCAGGTGCCTGTAGTCTCAGCTACTTGGGAGGCTGAGGCAAGAGAATTTCTTAAGCCCAAGAGTTTGAGGTTGCTGTGAGCTGTGATGCTACTGCACTCTACTGAGGGCAACGTAGTGAGACTCTGTCTCAAAAAAAAAAAAAAAAAAAAAATAGAAGAAAGGTCCTGGATTACTTTATCAGCTTGCATAAATTTGACAAAAAGATTTTCTTACTTTTTTTTTTTTTTTTTTGAGACAGAGCCTCAAGCTATCACCCTAGGTAGAGTGCTGTGACATCACAGCTCACAGCAACTTCCAATTCCTGGGCTTAAGCAATTCTCTTGCCTCAGCTTCCCAAGTAGCTGGGACTACAGGTGCCCACCACAAGGCCTGGCCATTTTTTTGGTTATAGTTGTCATTGTTGTTTGGCAGGCCTGGGCTGGATTCAAATCCTCCAGCTCTGGAGTATGTGGCTGGCATGTTAGTCGCTTGAGCTACAGGCGCCGAGCCAGAGAAAAAAGATTTTCAAATAACATTCTATTGTATTACTCCAACAACAAACAAAAACATTATTTCAGAAAAATATAGAAAACTGGCTCGGCACCTATAGCTCAGAAGCTAGGGTACCAGCCACATACACCAGAACTGGTGGGTTCAAACCCAGCCCGGGCCTGCCAAACAACAATGACAATTACAACAACAACAAAAATAGCCGGGCGTTGTGGCAGGAGCCTGTAGTCCCAGCTACTTGGAAGGCTGAGGCAAGAGAATCACTTAAGCCCAAGAGTTTGAGATTGCTGTGAGCTGTGACATCACAGCACTCTACCGGGGGTGACAAAGTGAAGCTCTGGCTCAAAAAAAAAAAAAAAAAAAAAAAATATATATATATATATATATATATATATGATATATATATAAATATATAAATAATAAATATATAATATATATTTTATATATATATAATATATAATAATAAATATATATATATTAAAAACTATGATTGAGTGGTTAGATCAATAATACAAAATCTATACATGGATTATTATATAACTATTAAAATGATATTTTAAAATAAGGTGTAATAACATGAACAAATAAATACAATAGTGCGTGGAAAAAGGTAGGATCTATAGCACAAAAAGTAAGAGTACAACTTCACCTTAAAAACCTAAAAGTAGAAAATAAGAAAGATAAGTCAATAGACTATTTTATCTACTTGAATTTCTTTTTATTTACTTACCATTCATTACTTTTAAAACTGAAAAATAAGTTCAGGAGAAAGAATATGATTTGGTTCTGACTTAATTGGTATAAAACCCCCCAAATCTAAAGATATGGGTCCCACAGTGGAAAAAATTGACTTTATGCTTTGATTCAAATAATTCTGGTCCTTAACTTGTAAATCACCTTTTTACTCCTGCATGGTTTGGAACAGACAGGTGAAAGTTTGGAGAATGGTGTACCTGGCAGTTACCTTGCTTAAAGGAAGCCCTCAGTAAAAGTTTATTGACGATATGTTAACTCAATACTATTGGCTCTTTTCAAAAACAAACAAAACAAAATCAGAGCTTTAAATTCAACCCTAGCAAGCAATTTATTTTATTTTATTTTATTTTTTATAAATTTGTATATTTTTTTTCTTTTCTTTTTTTTTTTTTTGTAGAGACAGAGTTTCATTGTACCGCCCTCGGGTAGAGTGCCACGACTTCACACGGCTCACAGCAACCTCTAACTCTTGGGCTTACGCGATTCTCTTGCCTCAGCCTCCCGAGCAGCTGGGGCTACAGGTACCCGCCACAACGCCCGGCTATTTTTTTACAGTTTTTACAGTTTGGCCGGGTCTGGGTTTGAACCTGCCACCCTCGGCATATGGGGCCGGTGCCCTACTCACTGAGCCACAGGCACGGCCCCAAGGAATTTATTTTTGATTGACAGGTACAGAATGCTTCTGGAAGGTAATCTATGTCATAATTAATAGGACTGTCTTTGTTTAAACTGGAAACTGGCACAGCCAGATAGACCAACCAAGTGATTTAGGATAGGGGCTTTGTGTACTCACTCCATCAACTAGGACGACAGAATGAAACTTCAACTAAAAACTGTGGACATCAAAGCTCAAGTGAACTTCCTGGTGTGTAATACCCCATCGGTTTTGTCATACAATGATGCCACAAGGTCAATGGGTCTTTCTCCACGGTAGAGGGAAATAAAACACATTTGGAACTCTCCCAGACAATGTCCCATTTGTCTCTTCCTTTGGACAATTTTAATTTGTATCATTTCCCTGTAATAAACTATAACCATCAGTACAATAACTTTCAGTAAGTTCTGTTATTCCTTTTAGCAAATTATCAAACCTTAGTCTGGTTTTGGGAACCTGCAATTTGTGTTGGAATGGGAACAGTTATGGAGACTGTGTCCCTTAAACTTTGCAGTTTGACTAATTCTAGCACATAGATAATATGGAAACAAATAAATGTGACCAAATTTGGCCCTTAGGCCATAGTTTGCCAACCCCTATTCTAGCTTGTTACAATAGCTATGGAGCATTCAATGGCCAAATAATTTGTTGTGATCCATGTGAAATTCATAATTAGACCCAAACAAACTGCAATATTCTACCATAAAAATAGAAGTGGCAATTCTTAAAATTTGCAGATTTTTTAATATATATATGCATTAACTTACCTGCAACATTTTTATGACAAAGCTGATAATGAACACACAAAAAACATATATCTTTTTTTAGTATGTGCACTCACCTCTTTGCTGCCTATCTCCAATTAGACTTGTAAAATGTTTGTGCCTTTGAAGACCTACAGTGCTTTGTAAATCAAGTTAAGTTTCCCACAGTACTACTGTAGTAAGCAAAAAATTCCCTCAGCATGACATTAGGAATATTAAGCAGCAATACTAGCTGACATGCCAAAAAAAATTACAGATAATATACTGGATTATTAATAATCTGGTGTGTTCTAGAATTTTTCCTAGGAAACAGAAGAAATTTGTACCTTTGGTCCATTAAAAAAAAACAAGACTCCAAACAATATCTACAACATCCATTGTCTTGGAGGCCAGAGTATCCCTCCAATCTTATCAAAGAGATTACAGGAAAAAAATATATAGGAAGAAGGCCGCCTTCATGTTAAATCTGGTTTTCTTTTAGTATTACAAAGCTCAATTTTCTGTTCTTGTCTTATTCTTTCTCAATATAAGACATTTTTGAGGCAGTAATAATGTCATTATTTTATTATTAGCTATTAGTTGAATTTTCTGTGGTAGTTATAAAGTATCACAAGCTACTACAATTTAAATGCCACGTGATCCTGACTGGCATGAATGACTCTTTCTATGTGACTGACTGACTCAGACTGAAATACTACTGGCTAGATAGTGAGTCCCATCCACAATATCAGAATATCTCCCTCCCCTTAACCCATTTCTTCCCCCCTTTGAACACTGTGGAGAAGGTATCTCACCTTGGCAATCGCATCCACTTGCCCTTCAGCTGTTGCCCGGCACGTGGCAAACACCCTCTGCTCTGCCACGATGCCCACTCTATTTTCTGACAACTACCACCAAGTTGACTTCAGGGAAGAAGGCTCATGGGGGAAACTCACACTTTGTGAACACAGATCCATTCCTTATTTCCTCACAACTTATGGATAACACTGCACTTAAATTTTAACTTTAAATTATTAAAGAGGAATTAAAACATAAAGAAGAAAAAATATATAAAATGGGAATTTAGATATTTGTCCTGGAGTCAGCCATTGCTTGCGCTGAGGATCACTGCTCCTCCCCTGCCTTTTTCTGTTTAACCCCCTAGTACGTCACCAGTAACCTAAGCCATCTTCCCTCCCACAGGCACCTATTTCTAGCACGTCCTCCTTAGCCAGGCAGTCCCCACTGCTACCAACCATGAAAGATGATGAAGTCCTCCCTTTCCCTCATCCAAGGCCTTCTTCAGTTCTTCCTCTAGAAAATTGACAATGGGTCTACTCTCTTTTTTCTTTTTTTAAGACATCATCTCACTGTATGTCCTTGTAGAGTGCTGTGGTATCAAAGCTCACAGCAACCTCCAACTCCTCTTGGGCTCAAGCAATCCTCTTGCCTCGCCTCCCAAGTAGCTGGAACTACAGGCACCCACCACAATGCCTGGCTATTTTTAAAGACAGAGTCTCACTGTTGCTAGTCTCAAACATGTGAACTCAGGCAATCCACTTGCCTCAGCTTCCCAGAGCACTAGGATTACAGGTGTGAGCCACCATACCTAGTCCTACCATCTTCTTCAAGAGAGATTTCCCCACCTCCATTCCCAGGGATACTTTGGTCCCATGACCTATACAAACTAAACCCAATAGTTGACAGTACATTTCCCTAAATCAGGCTCATTCAGGTATAAATGGCGTTGAATGTGAGACAATAGCCATCCAGGCTACAGCAGGCTGCCATAATCCACTACAGTTTCATTTGACAGTCTTTCTTTCAGTATGTAGGGAGGAGGAAATGAGACGTGGTGTGTCCTCTCTGGCATGATTCTAGTCTCATGATTTCCTGTGAGGAAATCACTGAATAAAAAGACACTCATCTCTCAAAAACAATTCTTTTTGAGTTAGTAGAAAGATTTCTTTCCCCCATCGTATGGTGGCCTTATTCTAAAAAGACATAATACAATGCACATTGCTATTGCAGTTATTAAATTAAAATTTAATAACTCAATCAGAAATATCTGCTTTTGGACTAGGCTCAGAGGCTCATGCCTGTAATCCTAGGACTCTGGGAGGCTGAGGCAGGAAGACCCCTTGAGCTCAGGAGTTGAGACCAAGCCTGAGCAAGAATGAGATTCCTCTCCCACACCCCACCCATCTTCTAGAAAAAGTAGAAAAAAAAGCCAGTAGTCCCAGCTACTTGGGAGGCTGAGGCAGAAAGATGGCTTAATCCCAGGAGTTTGAGGTTACTGAGAGGTATGATGACACTGAGGCACTCTAACATGGGCAACAGAGTGAGACTCTGTCTCAAAAATAAAAAAATTAAAATTAAAAAAAGAAACATCTGCTTTTGGTTCAGGGAATCCATAGAAACAATGGCCAAGTACTTGTTTATAACAAAGTGATTTTTAAAGTTCACCAAAGTAGCCACACCGAGAACAAACAGGAGATTGAGTGCAAGCTCAAATACAAATGCCTGCTTCTGTGAATGCAGAAACTCCTTACCACCAAATAGGTTTCAAGTTTCAACAGTTTCCCTGAGGCACCAATTAGACTGGTGTGTGGTTTATCTTCCTGTCTAGTCTTGGTGGGGGTTGAATTCTTTTGTGGTTTAGTTGACCAGAGGATCAGTTAGTCCTGTGGAGGAATAAACATCATGCTTCCAAGGACAGTCACAGATTCTTAACACATCAGAGGAAACGCTGAGAGCAAAACCTTCCCCCAGCAAGCCTAGAGAAATCGTGTAACTTGGAGGCAAGCCCCAAGGAACTCAGTATTATGGAATGAGAGAAGATCGGTTACTCCATAGTGAGCAGGTGTTAAACCTTATACATCTTATGGTACTTCATTGTGGGACCTGTGGAGAAAGGTGTTTCCTTTTCCTGGCCTTTAAACCCGTAGTTCCTGTATGTTATTACTTAGCACTCTTCACACCTGTTATCCCCTCCATAAATAGGCACTGCAAAAGTTGTTCCAGGCTCTCCTGCATCTCCGGTGAGCCTCGCCTCTTGCAAGCTTGTACTTTCAATCTGCGTCCTTAGACTCAGATTCCCTTAGAGCGGCTCCGACCTAGTCCCACAGAGAATCCAAAGTCTAGAAACCCTAGTTACACCGAGCAGCATGTTTATATTTTATATTTCAAAATGTACGTATTTTTTTCCTGACAATACTCTATTTAATTAATTCTGCTGTAGAAATACTCATAATATACCTCCACTGTAGAGATGGCTGAAAATATAGGCACATTGATATTGTATGGATTACTCAACGTATGTGTGCGTGAAGCAGGAATGTGATCAAGCACAGACTACTGATTATTAAGCATTATATTAGGAGAACAATTATAGTAGTGTAGATTATGCAAAGCCCTAGGTGTGGGCTAGTTTGTCTATGAAAGAACAACTTTGACCATAATATGTCTATTTTGTCAGTGTTTATAAAGAACCATTGCCAAGACAAAAACCATAAAAACATAATTTCTTAAAAAGCACATGTTGGGTTTTTCTCTTTTATTTATTTATTTATTTATTTATTTATTTTTTATTTATTTTTTTTATTGTGGAGAAGGGGCAGGGAAAGAAGGTGGGGGAAGAGGTGAGTGACAGGGTCGGGCCAGTGGCATGGTACCACTTTGGCTGTATCTAGGTAGAGGCAGTTTCAGGCCGGGCCTTGCTGAGTCGTTGCTACG
>CAUYPK010012082.1:0-13489 GCA_963574355.1 Loris lydekkerianus | reverse complement strand
AATATATTATTGTTAAAATTATATGCTTTTGTGTGAGTGTTTGTCTGTTTTGGCAGGTCACTGCGTGGTGTGGCTCTCTGACTCTCACAGTTTAAAATTTTGGCTCTTTGTGTCGAACTTGTTCGCCACCCCTGATCTAAGTCATTTAGTGCAAGACATTTTCCTGGCCACATGGATGTGTCTAGAATGGGAATTGAGGGGGTGGGATGGAAATGTGTCTTCTCCTCTCCTAATGTTTCATTCCCTTGAAAGAAAATCCTTTAGTGTGGCTCCCGGCCTCCATCAAAGTAACCCCTCCTGGAAATCTGGGAAGAAGGAGGTGTGCGTGCTGAGTCAGCTCATCTATTCCCACAGGGAGCTCAGCGCCACCTCTGCTCCTCCTCCCTAGGAGTCTTATCTACACGGTGGATTTCCACAGACACCTGGGTAAGCAAGCAGGTTGCCTAACTTGGGGTTCTGGAAGCAGGTCCTTTGTTCTTATACTAGGTTATAGCCTCCAACAGTATCAGGACTAGAGATAATATTTCACTTTTTTGTTTTATTTATCAAGTTTTTCATAACTCAGATACAGACAAAATATGCTACTTATTGAGGACCTCCTCAGAGACCATAATAGACATATGATCCAATTCAGACCTGGGAGATACAAGGCCCCCTGTTTGGGGGATGCTTTGGGGAGATTTTCCTCCTTCTCATGAGCCTCTCCTACCATGGATGTAGTAAGAGCATGTGACTCCTATGGCCTTCTCAGCTGAAACCTCAGTATGCAGCCAGCATCAGGAGGGGGGAAGAGCTGATGGAAGCATGGAGAAACCACAGTGCCAATGCACGCCTTACTCACAGGAACCAATAAGTCTCCTTTATTATTTAAGCCAGTGCTATGGTTTGAACATTTGTCCCCTCTAAAACTCACGTTGAAATTTAATTAGCATCGTAACAATATCAAGACATGGGACCTTTAAGAGATGATTAGGCCAGGAGGGCCCCCCCCCACCCCGTGAGGTTATAAAAGGGCAAGTTCAGGCCCCTTTTGTTTTTCTCTTACCTTCTCTTTGCCCTTCCACCTTCCACCATGTGATGACACTGCAAGAAGAGCCTTGTCAGGTGTAGGCACCTTGACATTGAACTCCTCAGTTTCTATAATTGTAAGTCAATAAATTTCTGTTCATATGTTACCCAGTCTCAGGTATTCTGTTATAGCAGAAACAAACAAACAAACAAACAAAAAAAAACAGATTGGAGACAGCCAATTTGAGTTTTGTTTTCTTCTACTTAGTTATTGAAAGCATCCTAGCAGATACAATCACGATTCAGTTTAAAATTAATTTATGTCATCTTGTTTGATTCTGGAAAAAAAAAAAACCTCTCAAAGTTGTCAAGGGTTATAATAGATGAGGAAATTGAGAGCCAGGGATGTAAATTTCACATTCACATGATAGAAATATGGCAGACCTGAGTCCCAGGTTTCCTTGATCTGAGTTCAGATCTGGGCCACGATGCCTGCCGTGGACTGGCAAACAGAAGGTGTTCTTATGACTTCACAGGGTTGTGCCCACCATTGTAGGTACACTATGGTCTGAATGTTCATGTTCCCACAAATTCATATGCTGAAACTAATCCTTAATGTGATAGTATTTTGAGACAGAGCCTTTCAGAGGTGATGAGGCCATGAAATTGAATTAGCACCCTTTTAAAAGAGACCCCAGAGAGCTAGTTTGCTGCTTCCACCATGTGACAAGCAGGTCCTCACAAGATACTAAATCTGGCTGTGACTTGGTCTTAGAATTCCAGATCCAGAAAGGTGAGAAATAAATTTCTGTTGTTTGTAAGCCACCTGGTCTATGATATCTCATTACAGCAGCCTAAACCCACACTGGGTTATAGCCAGAACTTTGCAGCTAACATCATAGAGGGCAGTGGTTGTGGCCTCCTCAAATCATCCCCTGGAATGTTGGTGCTCTCAGGCTGCGAGGCATTCACAACTGAGCACTCAAGGTGGGGTCTGGGTAGGGATCACACGCACTAATGAGGGAGCTCAACAAGGTGTTTTTAGAGTGCAGTGCTCAAAGAGACTGGGAGTGAGTCTGGTGAGAATCCATGAGTCTGGAACTAAAGGCTGGCATTTGTAAATTAAACCAAAAAGCTATAAAAAAAAATCTTGAAGGATATTTTTTGAATACCAGCAGCATCAGTATCCAACCTAAGATACTATTTCCCCAAACCACTCACTGACATTTGAAATTCCAGGAGTGGAGTCATTCTTTCAACTTTAGGGTTGAGTTGCAACTCCCACCTCTCCCCTCTGAATAGCAGAGAGCTATTCAGCATTGATAGTCACATTTTCTTCACTGTTATTGAGTTACAGCTCCTTTCCTGAAAGACAAAGAAGTGAAGTGGGAGTATTGGGGCTCTTGGGCAAGGTGGAAAGGATCACCAAAAGGCGACATGACGTTTCCATGGCATTAGGAACACCTGCCACCTGACTGTCCTTGGACCTTCTTCTTGTATGACCTAGCACAGCCCATCATCATTGGACTGATCTGGTGGCAAAGAAGCTCATTAAACCAGTCTGAATACAGAAGGAATTTTTTTCTTCTCCTCCCTCTGTTCTTCCTGAGGCCCACTGCCTAGAAAAAGAACACCAACAAGAAGAAAACACCTCCATGTCCATCTATTGTCCTCTGAGCCACATTAATCCACTGCTTTGATGTCAGGGGCTGGGGCTGGGTGAGCGAGTCCTGCCAATGATTGGAAGGGACTTACCCTAAGCCAAAGGTGGAGGCCACAGGGGTTGACTTGCCTGCAAACTTCCTGGGAGACACTTGGGTTTTCCAAGACTTATCAAGTAAAGGATGGAAGCAGGAAGGAGAAAGTGTGGCCTGGCCAGCCTTCTGGAGAGAACATCAAGATCAACCTGAAGTCAAATGAACAACACTGGCCACACTGGGTGAATTTGGAGAATAATAAAAACCAAAACAATCTCTTCTTTGTGGGATACAATTCAGTGCAGTCTAACAGGCCTGATTTTGAATTCAGGCTCTGCTGCTGCCTAATGATGTAACCTCAGACAAGCCACTTCCACTCTGTATCCAGCTTCCTCCTCTCTGAAGAGGAGGTGATGATAATGGCGCTGCCTCACAGAGCTCTCAAACCAGACAGTGCACAGATAGCACTTAATGTGGGACTTGGCACATAGTACATGCTCATTAAATGGTGGCTTTTATTTTTGTCTTGGGTCAATGGAAAGAGATGAAAAATACTGCAATGAGAATAAAAGTATTAATTGTGGGGAGGGGGATGCACGGAAATTTTTTGAACATTAGTAATAACACTGCAAATACATTAAGTGGTCACTAGACTTATATTTGAGCAGGCAGTGTGTTTAGTAAGGCTTATGGATTGGATCTAAGGATCCCCTTGGGGCTTTCAGAGAGCTTGGGGCTGGGTTTTACTCTAGCCAGGTGCCAGAACCAGGAGCATGAGCCAAACACTCATGTGGGTTACAGTTATCCTGTATCACCAAGATTCACAATCCCAGGGAGACCGGGAGATCATTCTCAAAGCCTGCCTTACTTTGAGAGAGTTTCACAGAGTTCTTATACCCTCCCCAAATGTTACTATCTTTAGCTACACGTCATCCATTGCTCTAATCGCTAGCTGAAGGCCTCACTGTTTGTTACTTTGCCAAGCTGCACACCTGGTGTTTTGTTTTCATCCCTGGGTCATGAGGGCCTTTGCGGTGTTGGAAACAAGAGGACGGGCTAATGTGACTGATGGATAACCAGTTAGATCATAGGACTGGCTGACATGACTGATGGATAACTAGTTAGATCATTAAGTAACTTTTTCAGCTAAGGGATGAGGTTGAGGCTATTTCTCCTCCTATACTACCTGTACTGTTTCTGATCCCCAGGGCCGGCTCCCTGAGGCAGGTTGATTCTCCACGGCAGGTTGATTCCCCACAGGCACAGGAGGGTGCTCATCTGCAGAAGAGTCTCAGTGATTCTGTGCCACCTCCAATAAGCGCCACCCTCTTCTCAGAGCTGAAAATAACTGTCAAAGAGGACACATGGGTCTCCTGAAGATTTAGATCTTGCTTCCACTGGGTCTCTCTCCCCCCTCATCATCACCACAGCCACCTGGTCTCCTCCTCTACCCCCGCCTTCTGCCTCCCACCCACTGGCTCCTGACAGTAACTCTCCCAGGCCACTTCACTACATGGCCCTTAGGGGTCATCTGGACAAGCTTCTCACTGACAAAGCATTGAGGACTGAGGAAGGGGCGGACTCAGCCAGGTTTGCACAGGAGGCCTGTGGTGGCTGTGGGACTCAGCCAGGTCTGGGGACCCCAAAACAGTGTGTATCACTCGCATCCAGTAATAATGTGTTCTTCAATATGTAAACAGCTCACAAAGGTTCACATGTATGTCCTGTGCATGGAAACTGGACAGCCGACATCAGTAAGTGGCAGCCCTTGCTATCGTGACTGTCGCTGTTGTCCTATCTCCTATCTTCCTACCATTCTCAGGTCATGGTGGAGATGAGGATCTTTGTCCTACAAAAGGAAACTAAGGGTCACACCTTAGTTTGAAGGACTTTTTTAAAGCCCTGCAGGTGGTAAGAAGCCAGCAAGACCAGCACCCCAGCCCTCTCACACTAAGCCCCCAAGCCTCTTCCCATGCAGGGTACTGTCCCCTGCGCTCTTCCCGTCTGGGACACAGGCCCTCAGAGGATGGGATACTTGCCTGGCAGTGACCACAGTGCTCTGCAAAGAGTTGAGCTGCCAGGCCTCTAACCAAACAGCAGGGCTAAGTCAAAAGCCCTGTCCCCCAGTGGCCCAAAGATTCAGGCACTGGGAACCCATCCTGCCACTTCCTCCCACCTGAGAGGTAATGAAAGTTCCAGAATGAAGAAGGCAGTGAGGCTACCAAGCCTTTCACCTCTCACCCAGCTGCACAGACCTGTCCTGTTAGCCTTGCAACACGGAGGGAAGGGGGCTTGCCTGCCCCGCACCTAAACTAGAAGGGTATCGTACAGGGGAGCAGGCCCATGCCAGCAGACTACACGAGTGGGGAACAGGGGGAAAGGCTGGAGTGCGAACCACCCTACTAGGCACCTCCACCCTCCTTCCAAGCCCACTCAGACACATGTCAGCAGAAAAGACCCTCTTGGTGAGTCACTAGAGCAGCCTGTTGGGACAGTTGGTTCAGAAAGGAAGGTACTTACCAAAGGGGCACTTACCAAAGGTGGAAGACTGGGGAAGGCTCATATGGTTATAGTTTTCCTGTGGAAAGAGAAAATCAGATTTCATCCGATTCTTAATCCTTCTGTGCAGGACACCACCTTGTCCATGGACAGATGGAAATAGACTTCCTACCTCCCTCAGGTCGTGGGTCCCTACAGCACAAGTGACAAAAAGGGAGGGATTGAACCAGCTCCATACGCTGCCTGGAAAGCAAGGAATCTCTAAGGCCCCACGTCCGATCCAGTTCCTCACTTTTCAAGGCCTGCGCTGAGGTGCCTCCTCCTCCAGGAAGCACTCCCGGATCTTCCTGGGCTAGATTGAGGGCCTTGTTGTGTGTACCCCACTACTGGGGCACTTCTTATAGCACGTGGTAATCGCTTCCTCAATTGTCTATGTCCCCCACCAAATCTCAGATCCCACGTGAGCAGTGGGTTGTGTCTGTTGGGTTCTCTGTTCAGTTTTCCACCCCTGCCCAGGTGCCCTGTACATGCAGTACCAGTCCCAAACAAGTAAATGAGGAAGTGAATAAATGAATAGTAGCCCTCAAGTAAGGTGCTCTAGATAACCCCCATAGCTGGGGAGAATTCTACATTTTATTCTCAAGAAAGTAGAGCTCGTGGAAACTCTGAAGCCCCGTAGTTCACTCCTGTTGGTTCACAGACAAGGGATGAAGCTGGAGTCCTGGGGGAAGACCCACACCGTCAAGGCCAGGGCCTCAGTTTCCTTCTGCAGAAGGAAGGGGAGAAGGGGGCCCAGAAGCCTGCACTCCTGGAGGCAGACGGAAGCCCCAGCCTCCCCCCATTCTTCTGAGGTCCCTTGGCTTGCATAAAGGTGATGAAATGCAATAGCTGGCGGCCCAGGTGAAAGTCATGGTGTATCTTGACTGTCTGCATGTAACCTTGGTGTTGTGTTAGCCTTGTGGGTTGGGCGTGTCATGCTCCAACGGGGAGATTGTACCTAAAGTCTAAAACCCAGGCCTCAATGCCCAGCCCAGGGTGGCCAGCACTGTGAGTCCTGTAGGGCAGAGGGAGCTTTGCATCTGTCCTGGCTGTCCCCCGAAAGCAGGAGCCCTGACCCCTGGTGCACCTCAGAGCAGGATGGCAAATGCCAACTCTCTGCTACCATTTTGCTGCTGTTTTGGGCCTGTCTGCTTGCTCCTTGCCCCACAGGCAACACAGTGACTGGTGCTCCTCCAAAGTGGGGCCCTGAAGCATCTAAGGCTAGGCCACCAGCTCCCAAGCGGTGATAGCCACTGTGGAGGATGGCATGGCCTGGCCTGTAGACTGGCGCCACCGCCTGGCGAGAGGCGGGACTGACACGCTCCTTTCCTCCCTCTCCTCCTGCCCGGAGTTCACCTAGGGACCCAGCTCTGCCTGGGCAAGGGTTTTAGGGGGACAAATATTTCAGGCACAACGCCCACCACACAGTGCCTATTCTCTAGCTGGGGAAACAGATCAGCCAAAGGCACACAGAGTGAACAAATCAGGATGTGGGCAGAACAAACACCAGCCAGCAGAGGCTGAGTTTTTGTGCAGACAAGCTGGTCTGACCCTCAGGAAGGAGGGGAGACGGGGGCAGCGGGGAAGCCCTGGCCCAGGCCTCCAAGATGCCCAGGAAGGGTGGTCTTCACATTCAACCCAGGCTCAGCCCTCCCCAGAAGATGCCTCTGACAGAACAGAGTTGGGTTTGAATCTCGGCTCCCTGGTAAGCCAGGCGTGTGACTTCTTAGCTACTGTAGTTCTTCTATTAATAGCCACTCTAGTTCATTGAGGTACGTTTTCTTAATCTGTAAAAGAAGGTTAAGACCTCTTGCCTGGCTGTGTTATTGTAACAATTAAATTAAATAGTGGATGTGGAGCAATTGACGCAGTGCTCTGAATAGACTCTATTCTTAAAGGCAATCCATTCATGATAGCTAACAAAGGCTCTAAAATGATTACTTTGTGAAAATATAAATTAGCACAGATTTGAGTTCATTCCTGTAAGAACATCCCTCTCAGTTCTTACTCGCTGGCATTCTGAAGTAGCAGAAGGACCCCTGGCAGAGGAGGGAATGGCCCAGAGCTCACAGCCTGTCTTGGTTACACTGCAGCCCTGGAGAGACCCTACAGAAATATCATTAAGAACTGTACAAGAGCAAGGAATAAATGCTAGCACAGATTGCTTGCCAAATGCCATTCACTGTCTTATGTTCTTTATGGGCACAATTCATTTAATCCCCACACTACCCCTGCCAGTAGGAGCCATTATTATCCCTATTTTAGAGATAAGGAAGCTGGAGCACCTGGACATTGGGGAGCTGCTTCTAATCAGAAAAACTGAACTTGAAGCCAGGCATTCTGGTTCCAGAGTCTCTGCTCCTGACCACCAGGCAGTAAATGTCTTTCTGATCTGGGAACTATCTTCATCCCCATTTCTCAAGCAAGAAGACTGCTGTTCAGAGAGGCAAACTTTTGCAAGGCCACATGGGTAGTCTTTGGCAGAGCTGTAATGTTAGTCACTTGAGCTTTTTTTTTTTTTTTTTTTTTTAATTCAATGTGGGACTTAGAAAGTAAAATCCAGCCCCTCTCCATAGTCAGAATTACAAAAGGCAGAGTGTGGACCCTAAAGGCAGCCATATCAGCCACCATGTGGCTGAGGCTGTTCTATGATAAGAGGAGACTTTGCTAGCAGCGTTCAAGCCCTGATTCCAGCCATTCCTAAAGTCTCGCTGACCCGTCCCTTTTTAGAAAGTCTTAGGACTTGGTTGTTCAAATTCAGAGTTCAATTTCAGGAACCAATGAAGTTTCCCTGTGCTCTCACATTGTTACAAGTTGGGGATCAGAAACTCACAACCAAAAATGGGTCCTTACCCAGAAGGTGACGTGTGGATGAACACAAGAGGCTGAAACCCAGAAGACCAGAATATCATGAAGAATAAGAGAGAGGAAAGAGAAGCTGAGAGCAGCAGAAAGAACGAAGTGCAGAAAGCAAGAAGGCCTTTTGTCCATCCTCCCAGACTGCCAGCACTGGCTTTTTCTTCTGTTGGTTATTCTGCCCACAGACTGCCCCAAACAACTATGAAAACATCATGAACTTGGCCAGGTGCAGTAGCTCACACCTGTGATCCTAGCACTCTAGGAAGCTAAGCCACAGGATCTCTTGAGCTCAGGAGTTCAAGACCAAGCAGAGCAAAAGCAAGACCTCATCTCTACTAAAAGTGGAAAAATTGGCTGCATCAAGGCAGACACCTGTAGTCACACTACTCAGGAGGCTGAGGCAGGAGGATCGCTTCAGCCCAGGAGTTCCAGGTTCCTATGAGCTAGGCTGATGTCATGGCACTCTAGCCTGAGCAACAGAGTGACACTCTGACTAAAAAACAAAACAAAACCAACAACAACAAAAAATCATTGTGAACTGGCGTTTTTGAATATTTCCTCTTCCAAATGCACATAAGTTTCACAGTTCCCAAGTTATACATGTAGATACTTATTTCTACCACTATCTCCTTAGAAAAGGCTCACATCCAATAAATCTTCATACCAGCCAGAAAAACTCCCCACCCTTCAGGTCTCCCCCACACCAAATACTTTCCCTAAGTGCCTGTTCTTCCTGTCCCCCTCCCCTGCACCACCCCAGCAGGGTGCTTCTGGAAAAGCAGATGGCATTAGCTCAGAGCCGACCCCCAGCCTAGTCCTCAGGAAGGCAGGGCTGTTGATGAGTCAGCGGGGTCTGCACTGAAGCATCTGGACCAAATTACCACGATGAAGGCTTTTTCGTTAAATTGCTCACAGCCCAACAGGCAGCACTCGGTGCAGGCCACCCCAACGCTGCTGTTAGTCACGCGTGCGTTTTAATTTAGCTACAGAAGAGGAAGGAGCAAAGAGCACAGAATAATCCTCTCCTTCAGAGAGAAGAAAATAGAACCTAGGAAGGTCACATGGCTTCCCCAAGGTCACTCTCCTCATCAAAAAAGCTCTCACCAGGGTCAAGAATCCTGGTCTGTGCAAAACTAGTCATTCTGAAATAAGTATCTGCTGCAGCCATAGTCTTCACCTTCCCCCAGCCTCCCTGCTGCTCTAATTTTACTTTCTCTCAAAGCTCAAACTAGAGATGATCTGGTTTAATTCCATTAATCCTTCATTGACTAACTCATTCATTCAAAGAAGCAAGGCCATAAGGGCCTTATGGCTCATCTGACCAAATTTTTCCTATACTGTCAGCGGGTCTCTTTGATTCTGTTACCAACACCATGCATGCATAGAAACCAACACCATGACACCAGCCTTTGGGAAATGAAAAGCTTTATTGCCAGTTGACTGGCAAGGAGACAGGAGGGAAATGTTCAAATCTGGCTCCCAAGCTGGGGATTGGGTCGGTTTTATAAGCACAAGGTAATGAGGTGTGATCTGATTGGGCCCTAGAGCCCATGTGGTGTCCGCTTCTTAATTCAGTCCCCCCTTCTCAGTCCAGGCCAAGCATTTAGGTTCCACCCATGCTTACATGCTGGGTTCATTAGAGCATGCTCAGGTTATATGACCTGAAGGTCAGTGGCAACTGATAAAGAGCTCACAAGTTTGGTACATGAAAGTTAAGCCAGACTGGTCTGGTGCTGTTACAATTCTAAGCAACAGAAACTGACTGATGTAGCTAACTGAAGCAAAAGAAAAATCAGTTTATTTGGAGAAGTTCAAAGAATTGAAGAAAAACTGAAGACTTAAGTCCCCAAAGGATAGACTCCAAGGCTCTTAAGAGCAAGAACACCCCAGCAGTCTCTTGAGGGCCTGTAAACAGAATGCCAGGCCCCACCCTTAGAGTTTTTGATTCTGGAGTAGGACTCAAAACTTGTACATTTTTAGTAAGTTCCTGGGAGTTGCTACTGTTGGTGCCCAGAGCACCACACTATGAAAACCACCCTTTTAAGGAAACCTGGCTTAGGTCATGTGCCATGCTTATCCAGAGAACATAAGGCACATTAAAAAAAAAAAAAAAAAAAAAAAAAAAAAACTCCACCACACCTGTACTCAGTGGGATCAGTAAGTCACACAAAGCTCAAAGCTGTGTTTTAGAAATCAATGGGATTTCCAAAACGAAATCAGAATGTTGGGACTAGAAGACAGAATAGTTGTTCCTTAAGTAGGACAAACCACAGACGCACCCTGTGTCCCTCCCCAGCCAATATTTGAATCTCCATGACAACAGATGGCCACCCAGCCCAGGCTCAAGTCCTCCAGCGACAGAAAGCTCACCCCCTCACCATACTTGGTATGTTTGTGCATAGCTCTGATTGTTAGAAAGTTCTGGGTGCTATGATACATCATCTTCTCACTTAACACTATGGGCCTACTTCCTTTCCTATATGGAAAAACTGTTCAAATGTTTGGAGATGACTCTCAGGATTCCCCAGTCAGTCAAATAACTCCAGCCAGCCTGGGCACCATTGCACAGTGTTTAGAGCACCAGGGGTGGTGGGTTTGAACCTTGCCCCAGCCTGCTGCTTAACAACAACAAAGGAAAAAAACAAATGAACAAACTATATCTATACACACACACACACACACACACACACACACACACACACATCTCCAGCTACTTCAGTTGCTCTCCTTAAGTCATGCTGATGGCCTTGCTTGCAATCTTCCCACCTCCCCTTTTTTTAGAGAAAGAGTCTTACTCTGTCACCCAGGCTGGAGTGCAGTGGCATAGTCATAGATCACTGCAGCCTCTAATTCCTGGGCTCAAGCAATTCTCCTCCCTCAGTCTCCAGATTAGCTAGGACTACAGGTGTTTGCCACCACTCTCAGCTAATTTCTTCTTATTTTTTATAGAGATGAGATTCTCACTTGTTGCCCAGACTGGTCTCAAACTCCTGGCTTCAAGAACTCCTCCTGTCTCAGCCTCCCAAAGCACTGGATACTTGCAATCTTGAAGGAGATTCAACTCTCCCTCTGTTTGGCAGGCACCATGTTTATTGCAAGCCTGGTATCTGACAGCCCCAGTGCTTTTATTAGCAATAGAGGAGCAAAAGAGACAAACACTGTGCCTACTGTTACGGAGCTTTAGTGAGTAACCAAAATGAAACTTAGTTCTACAGGGGAGTTCTTTCCAGCTTGCAGAGGCGAGGCTATCACCTCCCTCATTCTAATTAACAACCGTGTAATTTATGCGGTCTGAAATGACAGTAGGTTTCTCTGTAACCATATTCTACCATTAATTCTTATGATTCTTTATAAATACTTAGCAACATTTACTAATGCCCGTGCTGGACATCCTAAGTAAAGGAATAGGCCTGGTCTCAGCCTCTTAGAAGTGACCATTAGTTTCACTGGTTAACTGGCAACCAGATAAGATCTCCAGATCTCAAAGGAGTTATCCAAACAGTCATCATCACTGACCCAAAATCCAGGGTCCCCTTAGGGACACCTGGTTCTCTGTATGAGCAGAACTCACCTTGGGAACCTGCAGGCTGAGCTGTCTGGCCTGTCATATCTTTTGAGCCTCTTCCAACTGCAGCAGATGAGGGTTCCTTTAAGAGGGTTCTTGAATGATCAGCTCTGAGTTTAGGGGTGGGAGAAGAGCTGAAGCATCAAAGAACCTAGTTAGTAGATGAAAAATGGGGTGCAGAACCAGGTCCCCTCCAGCCATAAAATCCCATGTTCTGCCTGCCACACCTCCCAAAAGCAGATGAGTCAAGAGAGACAAAGAGAAAAAGGGGGCACGTTTTGCTCATGAACAATCCTACTCAGAAGACACTAACAGAAAAGTGCTACAAAAATGTACTTCTGTAGGTCATTAATCAATTGATGCAATTTAAGCAATATATCAGGGGAAGAAGACATTGCTGGCTATAATGGAAGAACCTAAGATTTCTAGAACAGTTTTTGGTGCTGCTGGGCAACAGAAACTGAGCAGTCATAACTTAGAACTAAGAAGGCTTCTGTTTTTATATTTGCAGTGCCAAGGGGGGTGAGAAAAGGGAGCTAATTCTCAGGGAGGCAGGACACTGGGAACTAAGTGCATTAAGATGATTTACTGGTCAGAGGGGTCACACTGAATTACACTGGATGGAAAGATGGCTCATTAACCAGCCCAGCTGACGACCAAGGCTCTGCAGGAGGAAGGAAATGAGGTTTGCTGCTTTTCCAAGCCCCAGCTATACCTGGTATGTCAAAAGAACTAGACATGCCTGTGTGTGCAGCTTCTTAGTGGGTGAAAGGAAGGCAGACTCCTCTTCCCTGGACACCTTGACTTTGTGGGGCTAGATTTCATTAGAATAGAACTGAGCTTCCTGGGTTGATAATAACATGAGCTAACATGTGTGCACTGCTTACTGCTTACTCTGCTAGTGTTTGCATGTTTGTCTCCCAAACCTCAGGCTGAAATTTGATCCCCCAGCCATTGCAGTTAGGGAAGAAAAGGCCATCAAGGGTATCCACATAGGGTCAGAAGAGATCAAACGCTCTATATAAGCGGCTGCTTGATGCAATAAAGTTGAGTTGCCGCTTCGACAGAAAAAAATAAAATAAAATAAAATAATTTTTTTTTTTTTTTGCTTAAAAAAAAAACAAACTGTGGAAAAAAAAAAAAAAGATTTAAACTTCAGACATGAAACTATAAAAATACTTGAAGAAAGTGTAGGGAAAACTCTTGAAGGAATCAGCCTGGGTGAACATTTTATGAGGAGGACTCCCCAGGCAATTGAAGCAGTATCCAAAATACACTACTGGGACCTGATCAAACTAAAAAGCTTCTGCACATCCAAGAACATAGTGAGTAAAGCGAGCAGACAACCCTCAGAATGAGAGAAAATATTTGCAGGTTATACCTCCGATAAAGGTCTAATAACCAGATCCACAGAGAATTCAAATGTATTAACAAGAAAAGAACCGTGATCCCATTTCAGGGTGGGCAAGGGACTTAAAGAGAAACTTCTCTAAAGAAGACAGACGCAAAATCTACAAACACATGAAACAACGCTCATCATCCTTAATCATCAGAGAAATGCAAATCAAAACTACTTTGATATATCACCTAACCCCAGTAAGAGTATCCCACATAACAAAATCCCAAAACCAGAAATGTTGGCATGGATGTGGAGGAAAGGGCATACTTCTACACTGCTGGTGGGAATGCCCACTAATACGTCCCTTCTGGAAGGATGTTTGGAGAATACTTAGAGACCTAAAAATAGATCTGCCATTCGATCCTATAATTCCTTTACTAGGTTTATACCCAGAAGACCAAAAGTCACAATATAACAAAGACA
>CAUYPK010012081.1:0-14114 GCA_963574355.1 Loris lydekkerianus | reverse complement strand
CAGCAAGGCCCGGCCTGAAACTGCCTCTACCTAGATACAGCCAATGTGGTACCATGCCACTGGCCCAACCCTGTCACTCACCTCTTCCCCCGCCTTCTTTCCCTGCCCCTTCTCCACAATAAAAAAATAAATAAATAAATAAATAAATAAAAATATAAAAAAAAAAAAAATTAAAAAAAAAAAGAACGGGGTGTCCTCGGCAGGCTGCTTCTTCAGCAGTCTGTTCTGGATTTATAAATTATCTCCAGCAACCTGTTCAATTGATTAACTAGCTTAACTAGACTCTGTAAGTTTTATCCCTTGAATGCCAAAAATAAATGTACGGTCACGGTCAATTTGTTTGAAAAAGAATAGAGAAGCAATTCATTTGATTGTTACAAGGAGCACTTCACAAATAGTAACAACTAACATTTATCAAATGTGGACTTTAATCATTTCTTCATTTAATCTTCGCAAGAACCTTTCACTAGGTATCAATAAATACCACCGCTATGTGACTTTTACAGGTATAGAAACCAGAGCCCAGAGAAACTATACAGCTTTCTCCAGGTTAAGACTTAACTCTGGGTTGCCTGATCAAGGGTGGTTTGTACTCTTGACCTTTGTGCTATAATGTCAAATGTCAGTTGGGGCAAACCCTCATTCTGGTAGGCAGCGGCTTCCTGGGATTCCAAAACACTCTCTAGCAGGGTGTGAGGAAACAGGGGAGCTGGTGCTTGCCTGGCCAGCCTGGGGCTGAGAGCTAGACACCTTCCAGGCCATCTACCCAGCGCTGACTCTAAACTTTATTTCCATGGCTCAGTATGTGTGTTTTCTATGAGGAAGGGCACTGAAATTGACTACAGAATGCGTCATGTCAAAAGTTAAAGAATGTTAAAGCCTAATGGCTTCAAGTACAAACGTTTGACGGTTTATAAATGAGGAATAAATAGCAAACGTGAAGAAAAGGAAGTACAGGAAAAACACCTTCCTTAATTGGCAGAGACACGTAACAGATGAGTAACAGGAAATGCTGGAAGGCAAGGTTAAATGCTAAAAATGGAGCATCTCAGGAAAGATCCTCATCACAGAGAACCACTTCCTTTCACTCTGAGAGCTGAAACAAGTAGTCTCCTTCCACGAAACCGGTTTTCTTAAAGGCCAAAGAGCAAATGTGTGCTTTGCGCCTTTGGCGAGTGATCTAAAGTGGGGGTCCCTCTCCTCCTGCACTGAGGTGCATGGACTTACCCATCAGTGGCATCAGAATAAACATACAATTAAGTCAAAGGTCAGATTTGATTTCTCAGAACATCCATGTGCTAACAAAAGAAGTAAGACAATGCCTTTACATGGCCGTTGCGGAGAGGAAATAAAATAATACATAGGGGTAAAAAGCTGTAAAGAATGCTTGTTAGGAAAAGGGTCCACTGCAACCAAATCCCTCTCCTTTTTGGCTTCTGAATTTAATTCAGCTCCAAGACCAGAACACATTTAGCAGTTAGCTATAATGTGTTCTAAGTTTTTAAAAGACTGCATCTTGAATATTTCAGTTTATCAATCTGGTATGCAGATATCAATCCCGGCAATCCTAGGCAAATACTATTTGCTAAAGAATTTCCAACTGGAAAAGGAGGGAGGAGGGTCTCAGTGTGTGCCACACCTTTTGGGGGCAAGGCACAAGTATAAGAGGGACTTTACCTAACAAATGCAATCATAACCTGGTTTCTTGTACTGGACCTATAGTTAGACTTTCACAGCTCACTTAAATTATGCTGATGAAAAATTAAGAGTAAAAAATATACACTTACTGTCCTTTTAACTTCTTTAGAAAATGATTTAATTAATGATCTTTAAAAGGTTTTGTGACACACCAGTGTGCCATGGCACACCAGTTGAATATCACTGCAGTAAAAGTACTAAAATAGAAAAGTTTTTCCCCTTAAAAATATGTTATTAAAGGATGATGGGATACATGACTGGCATAAACTTACAAATTACCAAAAAAAAAATAGTATTTCAGTATCACGATTTTATAGAATGCAATAAATAATACTTTACTACTGTGATGTCTTCCTTGATCATATTTTTATGTCTTGTTTTTCTGAAAATTCATTTAGTAGGCCTTCAAAAATTGCAGTTTTTGTAACTTCATTTTCGATCTATATCATTAAAAGTGATGTCACTCACTCTTAGAAAATGTAACATCATGAATGATTTTTGATAAATTTTAATTTTGAGAAGAAACTTTCTGCTAATAGAACTGTTATCGGAGCTATTAGGAGTATTCAATAAGGTTGTGAAGATAATTTTGTAGGTTGTGAAAATTCTGATAAATTATTTCAAAGTATAAATTAACACACAATCTGTTTCACGAAAGTTGAAATTCAATGTAAAATACAAGACTGGCTATTGTTTCCTCTGCCATGTCCTACAACCTGTGGAGGTCATACGAGAAACTTGAAGCGGCTTTATGATTCGTATACAGTCAGAACACCTGTTCATGCATTCTGTTGCTGTAGTTCCAACCACCGTGGAAATTAATCTTTAAACTACCTTCCTCAGAAATAACTGGTTCATCTGAAGCTTCATATGAAAATAGTGTTCATTTCTACTATATGGAGTAATGATTATGTTTTTTTCAGGACCTGTAGATATTTGCAGCAGTTTAAAAACCTTCAAAATTTTTAAAGAGATTCTAAAATCTCTAAAGAATTCTAACAACTGCCTTATATGCTTTATTGCAATGTCCATCTATTCACTTTTTTTTAACTGAGGTGAAACTCACATCCATACAATTAATCATCTGACGTTACGCAATTCAGTGTCATTCCGAGCCTTCACGAAGTGACATTTGGTTATAAAACTACCACTTTCTTTTTGATCCAGTAATCCTCCTACTGGAAATTTACCCAGAGAGAAAAATAAAAGTCATTTTATCAAACAGCAGTTGAATGTTTACTGCAGCATAAATCACAATTGCAAAAATATGGAATGAACCCAAGTGCCCATCAATACACAAGTGGCTAAATAAACTGTGGTATACGTATACCTTGGAGTACTACTCAGCCATAAAAAGGTGAACTACAAACTTTTTCAATGACCTGGATGGAACTGGAGACCAATCTTCTAAGGGAAGTATCACAAGAATGGAAAGACGAACACCACATGTACCTGCTGCGAAATGGAAACTAATTGTCCAACACTTTGGGCACATGTAGAAGTAAAACTCCCGGGAAACCAGTCAGGTGGCGGGGGAAGTGGGGAGGAGTAAATTAACACCTAATGGGTGCAGGGCACACTACCCAGGTGAGGGGCACTCTTGCAACTTTGACTCAAACTGTACAAAAACAATTCATGTAACCAAAGCATATGTACTCCATAATATTCTAAAAATTAAAAAACAACGAAAACACCCTCTCTCTCTTGTTTTAAAATGTTTTGGTCACTCCAGAAAAGCACACTGCACCCATTAGGCAGTCTTTCCCTATTCCCAGCTTTTATACCCTGGAAACCACCAACCTGCTTTCTGTCTCCCTGGATTTTCCTACTCCGGATATTCCACGTAAAAGAAATCATACAATATGTGACTTTTCGTGTCTGGCTCCTTTCCCTTAGCATAATGTTTTAAAATTCATCCAAGTTATAGCAAGTTTCATATTTGATTCCTTTTTAAGGCTGATAAATTGTATGTAGAGAACGTCATTTGTTTATGCATTCATCCGTTGATGGGACATTTGGGGTGTTCTTATCTTGTAAAGTCAGCTGCGTATGAACATGTTTGGAAAAGTATTTGTTTAGCATCTGTTTTCAATTCTTTGGGGTACATATCTACGGGTACGATTGCTGGTCATATTGTAATACTATGTTTAATTTTTCAAAGAAACACCAAATATTTCCTTTGCACCACTTTATATTCCCACGAGTGTGGTATATGGATTCTTCACACTCCGCCAACACTTGTTATTTTCTTTTTTCTGAATAGCCATCCTGGTGGAAGTGACATGGTCCTAATTGTAGTTTTGACTTGCATTTCCTTAATAGCCAATACTGTTGAGTGTCTTTTCATGTGCTTTTTGGACACGCATATATCTTTTTTAGAGAAAGAACTCTTTGTTTTAGTTTTGCCTGTTTCGGGTGAGTTGTATTATTGAATTATGAGTTCTTTATATATTCCAGTTGCTAAAACTTTATGCAACATACATGATTTGAAAATATTTTCTCCCATTCTGTAGGATGTCTTGTCAATTTCTTTATTATTATTATTATTATTTTTTGAGCCCAGCTATTTTTTGTTGCAGTTGCCGTTGTTGTTTAGCTGGCCCAGGGCAAGTTCGAACCCGCCACCCTCAGTACATGCACCTGGTGCCGTAACCATTGTGCTATGGACTCTGAGCCTCAATTTCTTGATAATATACTTTGATGCACAAGTTTTTAATTTGTATTAATTTCTTTTATCTGCTTTTCTTTTGTTGCTCATGCTTTTGATGTAACGTCTACAAATCCATTGCCAAATCAAAGATTATGAGAAAGTACCACTATTTTTTTCTATTGACTTTATTATTTTAGGTCTTATACTCAGGTCACTGATTTGTTTGGAGATAGTTTTTGTGCATGGAGTGAAGAAGGTATCCAGCGTGGTTCTCTTGCATGTGGGTTTCCAGTTGTCACCGCATCATTTATTTAAGAAACTGTTCTTCCCCCAGTTGAAAGATCTTGGCACAATGGCTGAAAATCAATTGGTCATAGATGTTTGGGTTTGTTTCTAGACTCTCAATCCTATTCCATTGGTCTGTGTGTTTATTCAAATATGCTGTTTTAATTACTGTAGCTTTGCAGTAAGTTTTGAAATACAAAAAATGTGGAAGCCTCCAATTTCATTTTGCTTTGTTTAAATACTGTTTTGGCTGTCTGGGCCCCCTCTAAGATCCATATGAATTTGAGATTGCCTTGCCTTTTCAGAAAAATTAAAAGGCCATTGATAAGGATTGCACTGATGCTATAGATCTCTTTAAGGAGAATTTTCTTTGCAATAATAAATCCTCTAATCCATGAATACAGGATGTCTTTTCACTTATTTAAAGATCTTCTTTAATTTCTTTGAAAAATGTTTTATAATTTTCAGTGTATGTGCATGTCTCTCATTTCCTTGGTAAACTAACTTTATTACGAGCTATTTTATTCTTTGGATGCTCCTGTAAATCGAATTGTTTATTTAAGTTCCTTTTTGCATTGTTCATTGCTGGAATTTAGGAATACAATTGCGTTTTGTGTCTTGATCTTGTATGCTGAAATATTGCCAAATTCTTTACTAATTCTAGTAGTTTCTTTGTGGGTTTTTTTTTTTTTTTTTTTTTTTTTTAGATTTTCTATAGAGAAAGGATGTTATCTCCAAGCATAATTCCGCTTCGACCTTTCTAATTTGGATTGTTTTTATTTCATCTTCTTTCTCTTGCACAATTGTCCCAGCTAGGGCTTTCAGTACAAGGCTGAATAGTAGGACAGGGCACTGTGGGGTTCTGGGGTGTTACTGACCTGTGTCACTTTATGCCCCTGCCCCCTGTTCAATTCTCTTCTAACATTGAAAAACCTTCCTAGTGAAGATTTTTAGTGGATTTTGAACTCTAACTTATTAAAATATATTTTAAAAGCCACATATTCAGATGAGTTTGCAGTAACAATTGGTTGACATCAGGAAAGGCTGACATTTACGAGCCAGATTTCAAAAGAAAAAAAAAAAAAAAAAAACACCCCAAAAAGAGACAGCTTTAGATAATTGGACTGAAATATGCTCATCGAGATTTTAAAAATGGCCAAGAATGCATTTATTTTTTCTATTGTGATCTGTGTGTTCTCCTGAGGATACTTTTTAACTATAATAACTTCTTTTTAAAAACTGTTAAATAATGTGATTCCCAATCACCAAATGCAAATAATTAAACAAAGATTTTTTTTAAAAAAAGCATATTCATTCATACGGTTCTCACTAAAAATGGTATTAATAAATACTTTTAGTTAAAATATTTTATTTATTGAGTTAAAAAAATCATTTTAAAATAAGGTATGCTAATGTTTACACTGTGTATTTGCAAAGTGAATCTAAATTACTTAAAAATAAATATAATAGTATGTCAGGATATAGGTCCAAATTTTTTTTTCTTAATAATGTTGGGTGATTGGGTGATCAAAAGGCTTTAAAGACTATTGTCAGAGACATTTCTGTGTATGATGTATATATAAAACTACCCCATAAAATCAGTGACATCAGTTGGTTTCTGAATCTTTCCTAGCTCCCATAGCACATGGCATAATATCTTGCACATGGAAAATGATCAGTAATTACTTGTCGAACAAATGAAAGAATAAAGACACACGAATGTGTAGTTACTGATCTGCAAGTAACAGCTGACTGCCCATCTGCCAGTTCTTAGTAAAGGAATTATTGTCATGCCTCCCAAATGCCTTCATTGTAAGTCACCAAGGTCAGGGAACCGACATCACTTCCCCTGTCACTTCCTTTCTACTCCAAGCCAACATGTCTGCAGTATTCTCTCTACCTAATAGGTATGCACTAAATATATACTAACTCAATTCAGGCACACGTCCATATGAAACAGATTTAAATATTTACATAGCAAATAAAACATATTAAAAATTCAATGATACGACAAAAAAAAGATAAATGTTTAAAAAGAATGCAATGGACATATTTTCTACCTTTCAGTTAAAAAGATTTTCAGCAAAGATCTTTCATCCTTAATCTTTGAAAATTGGAGTAGAATACCCCTACCTGACAGGCCTCACTATCAAAATGCTAAAACTAAAAAGCCATACATCTGGAAAACAGGTGAAAAACTCTTTTGAAACATATTTTGGGGTAATCATTTATTGTTGGATGGAAGGAAAGATTTTTTATTTTCAGTACAAATGTGTAAGCAACTCAGGGTGACATCTTCCCAATGCCTGTGCTCATGCCTCAATCTTTAGGAGAACAAGATATGACAAAGAATTTTACCCGTTTCCATTGTTGAATTTCTGGTGAAGGGGATTTCTGTTTTAGCAGGGGTGGTGTAGGTGATGTGAGCCAATTCTTCCACCCAGGCCAACTTGCAAACTAGAAAACATCCTTAGAAACATAAATCCACCCCAAATGATGAGAGATATAATAGACATAAATTTAAAAACTCAACAATAAGGATACCAGTGTGTCCCTATTCACCAAAACCATCTACAAATTTGATTCAATATTAGCAAAAACTCATATTTTTTTAATTAAGACTGATTGTCAAATCACATTTCAGATGATCTGTTCTAATATATAAGGCTGAGTAGTTGCCCTTTTTAATACTTTTCAGTATCTCCTCATTTCCCTCAAGATGAAGTGCATACTCCTTAAAATTGCTTCTTTCGGTTGCCTTTTGCCTCCTTCTTCGGCCTGGACTCACCTTCCAATTGCCTGGAAGTGGCACCTCCAAGCTTTTAAAACTGCTATTCTTTCATTCTGGAGAATCTTCCTTGTCCCTAGCCCCCTTGCCAAAGTCCTCTCATCTGCTCTTTCAGAATTAATTTCAGGTGCCTCCTCCCTGGGGGACAATTTGGAAGCCATCCTTCAGTTGTTCATGGGCCCTGTACTTTATTCTACCGTGCATGGACTCATGCCCTGTGCCGCTACCCTTGGTGACTGTTCCTTGCCCTACATCTGCCAGTGAGCTCTCTGCATTTTCCCAACTGGTACAGGGCTGTCGCACAGTAGATGCTGAATAATTAATGAAAGGGTCAAGTAATGAACAAGTGAATGAATCCAAGCAGTAAAAATATATTGATTTGTTTCTATCTCCAAAACCAGGAGTCCACTCTAGAAATAAAGAGGAATGATTTTCTGCTACTGGATGATGGTTTTATTTTTCAGGAGACTAAATGCATATATAGATATCTGTCTTTTCATCTGTTTATCCATTCAGCACACCGTTTTTGTTATTTGCCATGTTCTACATTTTATTAGATTAAATTGTATGAAATTGCTGATACTAGACCATTTTAACCGTTTTCATATGGGTCAATCTCCTTTAACCACAATAGGGAAAAAGTGCCTCTCTAGTGCCATGCTGGTGTGAACCTGGGGTGTGCATGCAGACAATTTCCATAAAGGCAGCAAGGACAGGTCCTCCTAAAACTGTTGTTTTAAAAGTTACATCAAATAAAGTGCTTTCAGGCTCTTCGAATCACTAAAACATTTGCCCACATTCATCTGTAATCAATTAGTTCATAGCTGTTGTTTATTGAAGAACCAACTTCATCTGAGGCGAATAATGGAAAATAACAAAATCTATAAACCAATGGAGAAAACATCTGCCCAGACTTGCCTGCTGAGCACTGGAATGGTGGTATAGCACAAAACCAAAAGATTCTAAGTATAATGTTTTGACAGAAGACGTAAGGAGCACTGACAATGCGATGGGCATTTTAGGGGGATCGGGAGCAGCCCCTGTCCCTGCTTCGTGAATCTGCTGCTCAGCTTCTACAGACATCACAGAAAGGAGACGAAAGGAAGCAATCCCCAGTGGCTTCTGTCACAGATGGAGTTCCAGGAGCCTCAGAGCTGCTTTCTGAATAAAGGCAGCAGAAATGAACTTAAAAAGGTGTTTTTCTTGTTGAAATTATACCATAATAGCTCTCTGAATTTCCTTCCAGCCTACTGCCTCGTGGACACAGCTGGAAGCCTTGAAAAAGGTGGCATGGCCCTTTTTATCCCTTCATTCCCCACCAGAGTGCTATGAAAACTGAATTACGGGCTTGAAAAGGCTATTTTCCTTCTAGTCCAAGTAGGAGGTGGGGCAGGTCAGATTGCAAGATGTGCTCAGGGGCCTTGGAGGTGCTGTGGGAAGGAGGCTTCCTCGCATACACAGTGGGGTTCACTCAAGGGCCTGGGAGGTGCTGTGGGAAGGAGGCTTCCTCCCGTACAGAGTGGGGTTCACTCAAGGGCCTGGGAGGTGCTGTGGGAAGGAGGCTTCCTCCGTACAGAGTGGGGTTCACTCAAGGACCTGGGAGGTGCTGTGGGAAGGCGGCTTCCTTGCATACACAGTGGGGTTCACTCAAGGGCCTGGGAGGTGCTGTGGGAAGGAGGCTTCCTCCGTACAGAGTGGAGTTCCCTGGGCACAAGCCCAGGCACGTCCACACGTTCCATAAACTATTTTGTAACTGAAATGGGAAGTCATGAGTTCACGTCATGATGTCGTCATCAAGGCGCATGGTGTAGAATCAGAGTCCTGCATTCAAATCCTGGCTCTTGGGCTTTATCCTTTTATGGCCTACACATCACTGGACTTAAGTTTTCTTATCTGAAAAGTAGGGGAGAATAAGACCTCCCATAAGTAGTTGTGACTACTAATTAAAATAACTATGTCGGAAACATTTGAACACACTGTCTATTGCGCAGTAACTCAGTAAATATTCGCTGTTAATAAATATGAGTTGAATTCAGATTCACTTACAAGGAATTCAAGTTCTGCTGAAATAATTATTCTCTTCTCAGCAGTTTTGTTACCTTCACTCCTTGAAGCTCAGTGACTGAGATGTGACAAGAGACAACAATTATAATGAGAAAAGAATCATCTGTCTGGGGTGCTACAATCCTTTATTGGCAGAAGGATTGGCTGATGATGTGAAAGTGGTTAGAATAGCTCCTCAATCATATCCTTATGACCAGCCTGTCTTTTTGGAACTATTCAAGATCAAACATAGTCATGGAAGAGTGTACTGTTACCACAGCTGGGGTATGAGGACAGTGAACATTTAGCTTTCCCTTGCTGACACAAACAAGTAACAAAACCTCTCTCGGCCCTAGTTTTTTTTAACCTTAAGGTGAGTATAATGATAGAATTGTGAAGAATAATAACACATATATGAAGTTCTTAGAGTACAAGGGACATGCTTGATTCTCAGTAAATGACTGGTATCGGCATTAAGGTTTGAAAGTAAATAACTCTAGGCACAAATTCAGATTGCATAATCAGACCTGTGACATTTAAGTTAGTAAAATTTTTTCCAAGCCCCCTTTTCTCATCTGTAAGAATAAGATAAATGGTACCCTGTAAAGATTAGAGAACATGGAGAAAGTCTGTGGGCTTGGGGGTTCTTGGAGTCTTTTATTTCCCCTTTGGCAATCCCCTGTCCCTGTCTCTCTCACATGCTCTGAATTTATCACCCTCTGGGTGTCCTTGAGAGAGTGACTCAGCAAAGAGAGCTCCTTAAAGGAGGCCCCAACCCGAGAAGCAGTGAGTTCAGATAAGTATACCCCATTTCCCACAACACAGACAGAGCCCTAGGTTTTTTCTTATCTTAAGAGCCACATGTGTGTTAAAAGGGGTCAGCTCACACTGGTGTCTGCCTCTCAGCAGTTCTCAAGCTCCCAAGATTTGGCTCAGGGTTATAAAATAATATTAAGTTCTGACAGTGTAAGACGTGTGCCCGGAAAAATAACCAGAGCAGGAAGGAGAGGAAAAGCTTTAGACAGGGCAGATGGGTTTTGCAGCTGGGGAGAGGAACATTAGCATTAGACACAGGGAACCGTCACCTGCCGAGCCCAAGTTTCCCTTCACACAAAGGTCACCGTCACTTCTCTGTGAATAAGCCCATGCTGCAGGGACGAGGTTGCTTATGCAGTTTGCTGTTCCTCCATCCTGAAAGGTTTTCAGCTTGGCAGCATTTTTCCCTGCACTGATCCAACTCTCCTTGGAAAATGTCATCCGTTTGAATTTTCATAGCTCTGCCCTCACATAGGCACCTGGGATTTCTGGATCAAAGCTGCTGATCTGGTGAAACTCGGTTGCAGTGGGTGTTGCAGAAGCAATTCATTACCGTGGGTGCCCAAGAGAGTCAATTTCAAAGAAATGTCAAGCAGTGTCTTTTCTGCCTGTTTTCCTTGGTTTACTTTTTTTTCTGCTTAGGCAAAGCAGTCTATCTCTGTCAGTCTCTCTTGGTTAAGCAAGATCAGGGGTGAGGTATTTTTTTCATGTGGGAAGCCCTCGTTAATTTACCTGTAATCAAATAAGGCCGCCTTCAACAAACATTAATGAGATATGCTTAGAGGCATGTTGGTAAAAGCATGGGTATTATGCTGCTTTTTTCCATATTTCAGTTGGATGCCTTGTGGCATCAAACAATGACTTTAAAAATCTACAGAGCTCCATCAATTCCATCTGCAGTTCTTAAGTGGCCTTGGTAATACCATATAGGTGAGGATGAAATGATAATTTGAATGTGATGTCAGGTCTGTAAAAGCTGTGTATTCTTCAAGTGATTCACACATATCATCCTGCTCCTCAGTGACCTTTGCTAGCAGGAGAAAATGTTCTTCCAAATTTCCTTTTGAAGAAGAGGGGTTTTGGGAAAAACATTACTTTTTCAAAATACTTGATTTGGGGGCCATATATATATATATAGTTTCCTCCCCACAAAGAAATATTCAAGCAAGTTGTTTTGCTTTGACATATTATCACACAGAAATTCTGCGTTCCTTTAGAAATCTTCTTTCAATAATTCACATTGTAACTCTCTTCTTTATAGAACTTAACTATCTGTTCTTGGAGAAATAAAATTTTGGCTAATACCTGTCCCTGCAATAGCCAGAGCACTTTAGAGTGATATGGAAAATCTACACTGAATACCTCATTCTTCAACTTCAGCATGTTCCAAAACTGGGGATGCTGTGTTGCATTTGCACAAATACAGTTAACAATGCTTATAACTTGCTATGAAGTGTCACTTAAAATAGTAACTTTAGCACAGAGATTTTGCTGATCAAGATACAATAAAAAAAAAAAAATGAAAGCATCTGGATCCGTTCATACTTTCGTAATATCTGCAATAACCTCTTTAAGTTTGCTTGTCATGGAAGGTGAACTGTCTGTACTTACACTCACTAAATTTACCAAATTAAATCCAACTTTATGACATTTCTCTTGAAAATTGTAGACAATAACTAATCCCTGTGTTCTGTTTGCAAGAGTGCCCAAAGTAACTCTCCATAATAAAGAAAATCTTCTGTTATGACCTGAAAGATGTGTAAAACCTGTGCCAAGTCAGTAGTGTGAGTTGATTCACCTGAGGCAATTGAATAATACGTATTTTCCTTTTGAAGCATTGCAAATGCTGCTGATCAATTGTGGTTCTCCTTAAAAGAAGCAGTTGTTTATACTTTGAAATGTTATTAGGGTCTAAGCATCCTATAACCTCAATAAGGCATTCTTTCACAACTTCTACATTGCTGAATGATTCCCCGTTTCCCCTGATTATATAAGCTACTTCATAAGTTGCTGAAGTGGCATTATTTCCAGGTCTTACTGCTTCTTGAAGGAATTGTCTTTGCTTTTGCTTTTCCTCTTTTAATTTCTGCAATGCAAAGATTCAGGCCTCTCCCTCTAATTTAAATATTGGTGGTCTCTGTAAGTGTTACAATGCTGATGACCATTGAATTTCTTTAATGTTGATATTGCAGTATCACAAAGCAAGAAGCCATCACATCTTTAGCAGAAAAAAGATAGTTTTGAAAAACCCAATTCTCACTAAAGAAATCAAATTTCTTTTTTTTTTCTTTATTGTTTGGGATTCATTGAGGTTATAAAGAATTAGGTTACACTGATTGCATTTGTTAGATGAAGTCCCTCTTATAATTTTGTCCTGCCCCCAAGAGGTGTGCCATACCAGGTGACCCTCCTTCCCACCCTCCTCCCCTTCCCCACGTGCTCATTCCCCTCCTCCCCACCCTGTCTTAGCTCATCTGCTGCCTTCATATTAGAATAGAGCACATTGGATTCTTGCGTCTCCATTCTTGTGATGCTTTACTAAGAAGAATGTGTTCCAACTCAATTCAGGTTAATACAAAAAATGTAAAGTCTCCATCTTTTTTCATGGATGAATAGTATTCCATGGTGTACATATCCCACAGTTTGTTAATCCATTCCTGGATTGGTGAGCATTTAGGTCGTTCCCAGACCACTGGGCAAGAGACATGAATAGAACCTTCTCTAAGGAAGATGAACAAATGGCTAATAAACATGAAAACATGCCCATCATCCCTAATCATCAGAGAAATGCAACTCAAAACCACCCTGAGATATCACCTAACACCAGTGAGAACAGCCCACATCACAGAGTCTCAAAACGGCAGACGCTGGCGTGAATGTAGAAAGAAAGGAACACTTCTATACTGCTGCTGGTTCTGCAAACTAATACAAACTTTTTGGAAAGAAGGATGGAGAATCCTCAAAAAAATTAGACCTCCTGCAATCCCATTACTAGGCATCTTACCCAGAAGAAAAAAAAATCATTTTATCATAAGGACATTTGCACTAAACTCTTTATTGCTGCTCAATTTACAATCGCCAAGAAATCTATTTTCTTACTTCAAGGTTCTCTTGGTCTTCTTTGACATGGGAGCTGGCAAGCAGATACAAATAAAAAAGATGGTCGAGCTTTGTAACTATTCAAAAATTCCACTTCAAACAGAAACACAGTTCACCATTGTCAAAAGCTGTCGACAGACTGTACTAGACCCCCCAAACTCTCACCAACCAGCCTCATGCAGTAGTGGCTCTAGTCAGGCAGGAGAAGTTAGAACTTCAATTTAGCCCTTAGAGATTACTAATCTCCTAATTGTGTCAGTCAATCTGGGAGGATTTTTTGTTGAAACTTATTTAATATTTTGGTATTTACAACACATTCATTTTTAAAATAAAATACCAAATATAAAATCTGAAGAAAAATATGTTAATAAAAATAAAAAGATTTTCACCTTTCTTTTTTTTTTTTTTTTTTAATTATAGATAAAAATATGCACCATAGATGTGGCCCCACCCATTACCCTCCCTCCAATCAAGCCTCCCCCCTCCCTTCCCCTTCCTTGGTCCTTTCCCCATAGTCTTGTGGTATAGTTGGGTTATAGCCTTCATGTGAAAGCTATAGTTTAGCTTCATAATAGGGCTGAGTACATCGAATACTTTTTCTTCCATTCCTGGGATACTTTGCTAAGGAGAATATGTTCCAGCTCCATCCATGTAAACATGAAAGAGGTAAAGTCTCCATCTTTCTTTAAGGCTGCATAGTATTCCATGGTACACATGTACCACAATTTGCTAGTC
>CAUYPK010012079.1:0-34061 GCA_963574355.1 Loris lydekkerianus | reverse complement strand
TTTAATATATTATTGTTAAAATTATATGCTTTTGTGTGAGTGTTTGTCTGTTTTGGCAGGTCACTGCGTGGTGTGGCTCTCTGACTCTCACAGTTTAAAATTTTGGCTCTTTGTGTCGAACTTGTTCGCCACCCCTGCTCTGGGAAATGAGATGGAGAAACTGGGTTCAAGGAGGATGTGTGTCAATAAGGCCTTTTGAGTCCCGTCAGTCATGTAGAATCCCCACCCCACTCTGCATCGTGTCCAACCTTTTTGTTCTCTGTGGCACATTGGAAGAAGAGTTGTCTTGTTCCACACATTAAATACACAAACACTCAGGAAAGCCAATTAGCAAAAAAAAAAAAGAGAGAGAGAGAGAGAAAGCCTGTGCATACTTTTTGTGGTATCTGACACCACAAATAATCAAAAAAGTCCTCACAAAATCAGCATGTGGCCCATTGACCACAGATTGGACACTCCTGAAGGCTAAATTGAAGAGGACCTTTTTTATTTACCTGAGGCCGAATCCAAGCAAAATAGGCAAGGAATTGGTTTCCTTTGGCAGACCTCTCCTATTGATTTGCTCCTGCCGCTAGAGTTTGCCATCCTTATGATTCTACACCAGATTTTCTCCTCCTCGTTTTCCTCCCTGGGAGATGCAAACTAATACATGTGATAAATTACCTGTCATGGGGAGAGAGTTTGGAAGCCCAGGTGACACCTCACTTTTTGCCTTACCTCTTGCTCTCTAACTCAACAGCATCAATGAGAGATCTTATAAGCTAATCAAGAAAAAGATTTAGGCTAATTTAAGCAGAAAATGAATTCATCATAAGGATATTGGATCACAGAATCAATAAGAAGGCTGGAGAAGCCAGCTCAGAAGAGGAAAGGAATGCCGTGATATTGGGAGTGTGAAGTGGAAGGGTGTCACTCTGGGAGTAGTGTAACCACTTTTTCCTCCCTATGATGCTGCACTCCAGATCCATGACAGTCACAGCAGGAAAGGGCTGATCTGTCACACTTGTATCATATACTCCAGGGCAAGAGAGGTAAATTGTCTAGACTTTTGGTATTACTAAGACTATATCCATTAAAGAGAGTTTTTTTTTTCCAAAAGAACTTTTTTCCCAAAGGAAATTTTAAAACTGTCATGAAAGCTAGAGGGAATGGATGCTAGGCTACCAAAAGCCAAGAAATGTGCTCTGCTCCAAAGCAGATACTAGAACAGCAAGGACCTCAAACAACAGAGGAGAGAATGACCCTGTGGGCATAAGGTTGCCCCATTCAGATCACATCTTATCAGAATCAGATCACATTTTGTCAGACACTTCATACATTGTAAGAATTGAGTGGTGTTTTTTGCTCCTAAGACAGTTTCTGTTCACTGAAGCCAGACCAGCATGTAATCAGGGCAGATAGACATCTACAATCTGTGATTTGATGAGTTCTTAGAGTCCTCCCCTCCCAACACTATCCCTTTTGCCTCTGGCCACTTCTTGATGCCTGGAATGATACCACGTTCGAGTCATCTCTTTGGATTCAGTATTGTCATCTTCAACCTCCATATTCAAAAGGCAAATGCCTATAGAAAAAGAAGCATCTTGGGTCCCTAACATCTTATATCGAACACAAGTTTAGCTTACTTGCATTAAATTAATTAAATTAATGCAAGAGAACAAATGTTAGTCAGCTACTGTATACCAGGCACTATGCTGTGTATAAACAAGGCAGAAGCAATTTCTGAACTCATAGGCCTTAGAGATGAGCAGGAAGGACAGATACATAAAACTACAATGATAATAAAGTGACAAGAGCTTTAAAAGCATAAGCCCCAGGAGGAAGAGGAGGAAAGAGGCACAAAACAGAGGGAGCAGGAGAAGAAAAGGTAACATGGTATTTTGGAGTTGCAGTTCTTACACGTCCCGGTCAGCTAAGCCCTCTCCGGGGTGCTGAAACACCTCAGCTGGGCTGCTTTGTACCTTCCCTCCTAGCAGAGCTCAGTGTAAGGATCTCAGCAGAGAGCCTTGAACCAACCTGACACCTGCAATCAGCACTTCCAGAAGATCTGTGTGTTTGAAGATGAGTAGAAAAATCCTCAGTTATTCCAGAGGCTGCCAACTAGCACAGGGTAAGATGCCAAGACTGCTTTACCCAGATGTTTGTTCTATATCTTGCAATCAGATAGTATGTTTATTATCCTTTTTCTTTCTACCAAATCAACAATTCTCATTATTTTTGCATCTAAACATTTTTGCATGAGCATCAGACAACAGGGTTTTGGAGTGAGTGGCTTCAATGAATGAATCTTTCAAGTCTATGATATATGAGTTTCAATGCTGGGGGGTTTTTTGCCTGTATTTTTTTTTTTTTTCAATTTTAAGGGATCTTTTCTCCTCTTTGCATACTCCTCAAAGCATGAAGCTAATGTGGTTACAATAACAAAATTATCTCATCACTTACTAACCGTTAATTTAATTTTTAATTATCCATTAAATCAGGCTGCGAGCGGTTTCTATTTTAATTTTTAATATCGGGGAGTTAAATTGCTTTCCAAATGAAGGTGAACAAGAGAAAGTTTCCTGACTCTGGAAACAAGGGAAATCATGTGAAATCACAAACATTATGCAGCTATTTGCTGACAGGGTGTGTAATGTGTACAAAGCATGAAGAATTAGGACAATCATAAATATTTATTTAGTATGCACTATGTGACAGATTCTGTGCAAAGTGATTTAGATGCATTATAACATTAATTCCTCAGAACATTCCATGGTACAGTTTCTTTTCTTATTGCCATTTTATGTATGGAAAAACTGAAGTTTAGAGAGGAGAAGACAGGAGATTAAGATACGCAGCCAGTTCTGGCTGAGCCAGGAAGGAAGCGAGTTTCTCCTACTCCAATTTTAGTACTCTAACTAATGCTACACTACCTTGTTTGAAGATGCTGCATTGACTGAAGAGAAAGGGAAAAGACACAAGGATGGGAAGAACTTGTAGTATAATGAGGAAGGTGAGACCTTGGAGGGACATGGATCCCTCAAAGCTAGCTCTTCCAGAGTAAGACTCACTAGGCAAGATGGTCTGATAGGTCCATTTGGGATGTTAAATTCTCAAATTCTGTGACATGTCACCTGTAGTTAGGTGCTTTTAATAACTGGACTTCTCGTGTCTAGAGAAGAGATTGAAGCTGTGGGCATCACTGCTGCTAGGAGCAAAAGAGAAGTCAAAGTAATGCCCCAGCCCTTTGGGAGCTTTTCTCTGTTTTTGTAAGACAAGATAGAATAGTAGAAGGTTAGTTCCCATGACTTAGATCAGTGGTCTCCAAACTTTTTGGCACTGGGACCAGTTTTATGGAAGACATTTTTTCCATGGACTAGGAAATGGGGAGGTGGTTTTGGGTGATTCAAGCACATTACATTAATTGCACACTTTATTTCTATTACTATTTCATTGTGATATATAATGAAATAATTATACAGTTCACCATAATGCAGAATTAATGGGCTCCCTGAGCTTGTTTTTCTGCATCTAGATGGCATCACTACTTTAGCTCCCCCTCAAATCATTAGGCATTAGATTCTCATAAAGAGCACACAACCTGGATCCTTCACATGTGCATCTTACAGCAGGGTTCACCCTCCTTTGAGAATCTAATGCTGTGGCTGATCTCACAGGAATCAGAGCTCAGGCTATGATGCAAGTGACGGAGAGTAGCTGTAAATACAGAAGAAGCTTCGCTCACTCACCCACCACTCACCTCCTGTTGTGCAGCCTGGTTCCTAATAGGCCATGAACTGGGACCAATCCATGGCCCAGGGGGTTGGGGACTGCAGGCTGAGATAGTCGGTTGAACAGTGTTGTGTAGGATTGTGTGTGTGTGTGTGTGTGTGTGTGTGTGTGCGCGCACACTGATGTTCAGCAGTAAGCAAGGGATCTGAAAAGCCAGGAGCAAAATATTGCAGAAGAAAAAGCCAGAAGGGGCAAACCCGATATCCACTACTGAAACTATTATTTCTTCTGAGAACATCTCTCAGGTAACCTTTTAAGAATATCACTGAACATCCTTAAGGGAAAGCAACACTTCACGCTCTCATCTAACCCCTGACTGGGAATTAGATGATGGATAGCTGAAAACTAGATAGTTTCTCCTGCCCCTTCCCTCTCTTCCTTCTTTTTTTCTTTCATATTTCCTTTCTTCCTTCTAACAAATATTTACTGGGCATTTTTTAAATTCTGACACTGCATTAGGTGTTGTGGATATAAGGGGTGTAAACAGTGGCCCTGTTTCTGCATCCTGGGAGTTTACATTCAAGAAGTTTCGGCATAGAATGGGAAATATGAGAAAATTGTCTTGTGTTTTATATCTGCATTAGGGGAGAGGGCCTTCACTCTCTCATCTTGGGTGAAGTTAACAATTGAAAGAAGAAAAAGGTTATTGCCAGAGAGATTCCATCAGTGTCACCACTATGCCAAAACCCGAATCTCCCATGAGACTGTAGCAGCATTACAGCACAGAGGTTGAGTGTGGCCGCTGGGAGCAGCCTGCTGGGCTCTCATTCTACCCTCTCCATTTCTAGCTCCCAGACTTGGACAAGTTACTTAACCTCTCTGTGCTTCTAGTTTTTCATCTATAAAATAGGGAGAATAAGTGACTCTATTCTGGAGGGCTGTCATCAGCATTAAATAAATCAATATTTACAAAGTGCTTAGAAAAGTGGCACTTTTCTGGCACATAGTAAATGCTAGACTAATGTTTGTTAAACAGATAACATGTAATTTGCATATCCCTACATAACCTCTGGACTAATATCCATGCCCACACTTAGATGAATCCCTTGTGCCTTTTTTGCACATGGTGCTGGATCTAATAGGAAGGCAGTGGGGCATCCAAACTAACTTCTGCTTTACTCTCCTTAAGAGCAGTCTCCAGCCAGAGCCAACCTTACTCTGTACCAGTAGTGCCCAAGGACATTTGTTTTGCAGAATTCTATTACTGTCCAGTAATAGAAACATTACTGGACAGTTAGGTTGCCTGGGCAACAGGGATCATTTCCTTGTATGCTTGATACCTATGGCCCAGATTTTAGCTTCTGGGAATTAAATATTTATACTCTAAACTGTGCTCTAAATAAAGAAGTTGTATGTGTGTAAAATGTACATATTCAGGACTATCAGCCTGGTAGTAAACCTGGCTGGGACCCCAAGTGTTCCTGGCTGTCTCTGTCCTAAGAAGAACATTAGTGAAGGTCTAGAAGAATAAAAGGGCCAAATAAAGCCAATATTCTGATCCTGTCCTCCAGAGCATTTCCAGGCCCATCCAAGGGCTTCTGAAAAACAAGTGAGTCTTAAAAGGAAACAAGAGGAGCAGTCAATGGGGCTTAAAGGTGTTGGCCAACTTCCCACTGTGACTGAATTTTGTATTTTACCCTAGGCTGGGATGATTTCCAGAGACCAGTTTGTGAGAACAGCTATATTGAGCCAACTCTGTTTTCCCAAATAACTGTGAAATTCAGAGCTCTCTTCTGACTTGGCAGGGACTTGGAGAGGAAAAGGGCTCTCATTGGTGAATTACACAACAACTTGGAGTCTAATACTACTTAGTTTTCCACATCAGTACAGAAAATGTGCAGAAAAAGGCATTTTCTTTGACCAGGGTGATCTGGTAGAATGACTATAGGTTTGGGGCTTAGGCACCTTGAGTTGGAATCCTGGCTCTGCCACATGTTAGGTGAATACCTTTGGAAGAGTCACTCATCATAAGTCATATGAGACCTTATATTCCTCATCTGTAAAACAGGCGTTAGCTGGCATAAGTTGTTTGTGCTGTGGTAACAAATAGATCCCTTCCCCCCAATTTTGGTGGCTTATAGCAACAGAAATTTATTTCTCATGCATATTATATTTTGTCTGTGGGACAGTTCTCAGCTATGGTTCTGTGGCTCTTCCCCAAGTAGTTTCTTCATTCTGGGGTCCCCATTAAAGAAGCCTCCACTTGTTACTTTGGTTTTGAGCTTAGGGGAGAAGATAAGAAGTGACGGCAGAGTTGTGCAATGTCTCCTAAGCTTTTGTTCAGATGTCCTCCACAATCATGAACACTCACATTCCGTTGTCCCTGAAGCAGGGATGTTATACTTCTAAAGAGAAGCAGTGCAAATTACCTGGCAGTAAGCCATATCGTATAGGCCACCCTGTTCAAGAGAGGGCAGCAAATAATTGGGAATAATAATATAGCTTACCACCATAGAAAAAATAATACTTCTCTCTTCCTAGGGTAGTTATGAAGCCTAAATGAAATCATGCACATGAAAGTTTATCACAAACTATAAAGTTCTCTGTTCATGCTACTTGTTTTCTTTAATGCCAAGGTCTTCATGGGTCTCATAAAGGTTGAATGGAGATATATTTTGTACATATTTCTATTTGTATGGAAATCTATTTATTTTCAAATATACTCCTCATATATTTTGAGGTGATAATTTCAGTGTCAATTTTACTCACACAGCCCTTTTTCATAGGATCCTAGAATCTGAAGAGTTTAGTTAATTTTGCATGCAGATGAATGTCCCACCTAGTATTTCAGAAATTCATGGTATGGAACTGTGGCATTGCCTGGCTTAGTCTCAATAAGAATGACAGATTCCCTTGAAAGGAACTGGGCGTTGTCAAGTAGGACATGATCCCTCATTGTCAACTATTCATTGATTGGCTTTTTGTTCTTACTACTGGAGAAGACTTCTACAGAATCACATCAGATACTGGCGAAAGTCCCCATGAGCAATTGATTAGGAAACTGAAGACCTGGGAACTTAAGTAATTGAGAAACATAACACCAGAAAAAAAAGACTATATCACAAGACTTCATTATTGATTAATTTACTCAATAAATTATATCAATGGCTCCTACATACTAGGCATTCAGTATTCAAATAATTTGTTTATTCATTTGTTAATGTACATATTTAATCGACACCTACTATGTGGCAGGCACTATGTTAGGCACTGGAAATACATCAGTGAACAAAACACTCAAAACTCTTGCTATCAGGGAGTTAACCTTGTGAAAATAGAGGACTTGTGAAACATATAATAGATAAAACAAATTAGCAAGCATAATATGTGGTGTAATGCCCCAGAAATCAGAAAATAAGAAAAGAGAATAGAAAGTGTTGAAGAAGGAGCTGAAACCTTTAATAGGGTATCTGAAAAGGTCTGGCTGAGAAAGTGACATCTGAGGAAAAATCTGGAGGAGAAGGTGAGGAACTGAGACTTGTGCAAGAACAATCCAGGCAAAGGAAATAGTAAATATATGCTCTGGGAAGCAGGGGGAATGCCTGGAGAGCTTGAGGAGCTGCCAGGAAGCCATTGGACTGACTTGGCATGAGTGGGAGGAGACTAGTAGAAAGGATGTCAGGCGGGAACAGGAGCCCAGGTCATATGGGGCTTTGAAGACCATTATGGGAATTTAAATCTTTTACCAAGTAAATGAGAAGCCAAATTTAAGGGTTGGATTAGAGGACCAATGAGAATTGAATTATATATATATGATATTTATTAAAATAAGTTATGTAGCTTAATATATAAAATCTTTCTGACTACTGTTTAAATTTATAGCTATTAAATGGTGTAGATATTTTGTTCTTTGAAATATCTGTGGAAACTACTTAATAAAAATATAGACCTTGTATTATAAATTATTTCTAGTAAAATTCATCTGAAGACTTTTGCTGTCTACTTTTCAGTTTTCAACTTTGATTTAAAAATAAAATAGGTTGATTCTGGGTGATATTTTGGCAATGGGTTGAGGGGTGGCCAAGGCAGAATCAAGGGAGAACTTTCTTGAGGCTAATGCAACAATGTAAGTGAGAAATGGTGGTGCCTTAGATTAAAACAGGATGGGGTGATGTTAATGGGCGGTTAGATTTGGAACTATATATTTAAAGGTAGAGTTGCCAAGATTTGAACATGAATTAGATGTAAGGTGTGGGAGAAAGAAGAAGAGAGGCGGGGGTGATGGACATCCAAGCATGGAATCATAAAGCAGAGATTAGAGCTATGCAGGAGTCCTTCTGGGATACCCAACATAAAAATAAGGAAAATACTTTAGCTGAGTTTAAATGGATAAGTGGGATTTTTTCAAGAGAAGAAGAGGTTCTCAAAATGGTGCAATGGTTTGAATGTGTTCCCTCAAAAACTCGTGTTGAAACTTAATGGCCAATGTCATAGTATTAATGGAGCAGTCTTTAAGAATTGGTTAGGTCAGGAGGGCTTTTACCTATTGAATGGGATAAGGTGTCCTTATGAAAGGGCTTGAGAGGAACTTCACTCTCTCTTAGCCTTCTGCTATGTCAGGATGCAGCAAGAAGTCCCTCACCAGATGCCAGTGCCTTGATCTTGGAATTCCCAGACTTTAAAACCATGAGAAAATGAATTTCTGTTTTTTATAAATTCGATACAGCAGCACAAATCAACTAAGACAAATGGTATGTGCTGGTAAGTAGAAGCTAGCCAATGTCGCCAGTGGGCGAATTGTGAGTTAAGAGGTGGCAAGAGGTGAGGCTAAAACATGGTGGTCAGAATTCATGCTTTGGAGCATCTTGTAGGCTAACTTGAATAACCAGGACCATTTTTTGTAGGTGATATGCTTTGGTTATAGCAACAAAGGACATGATTTTATTTGGGTTCCCAAAGTGTCCTCTATGGCAGAGCAAAGAGTGTATTAAAGGCAGAGGCAAAAATGGAAGCAGGGAGGCAAGTTAGATGGGTCTGGAGAGAAAAGGAAGGGATGAAGCTTGACTCGAAGAAGCAGAATTGGGTTGAAAGACCTTGGCATCTGAGGCTAGAAGGTTTCATGGCCCTGAGAAGTAGGAGAATAGTCCTATGAGGCAGGTCTTCAAAGACTGTGCTTACTGGCTGCACCACTTCCATCCATACAATAGAGTCTCCCTACCCTTTCCCAGCACTTGAAGGAAAGTTTTGCAAATTAAGCTACAAAAGCATGTAGCATGAAAAGATACTAGGGCAGCCCCAGATCCATATTTTCAGCCTTACCCATAGTAGGGACAAAAATTAACGTTCTTCAAAAGTCTGCCCAAAGAAAGCAATCTGGGTTTGGTCACATATCCACCTCATGTGGTTAACCCCCATACCCCAGACCTGGAAAGAGAGTCTGCCTACAGAGAAAGAGGGATGAGGAAGGTTACTTGGTAAATAGAAAACAATCGCTTCCTTAGGGTTTAAATGAAGGCCTCAGGACGGATGTTGGAGAAGAGATGATCTATGAGTCAAGAGTCAGCACTAGCTGCAGGGTTCTTCAGCTCAATTTCCTGGCTGCCCATCAGGCTGCCTCAAAATCACACGACTATCCCTCACTTCCAAATTAAGCCATGAGCTCTCAAACTCCAACGGCTTTCTTAGATAATTCTACACGCCAGAATAACCTGCCCTTCTCAAAGCTGGCCTCATCCCAAACTCCACACAAATGTCTCCTCCTCTATGAAAGGTTCCTGTCATCACCAAGGCAGATTGATCCTGTCTCTCCTCTGTTCCCGTGGCAGTTAATTTATATCTCTGCTGTAACACCCAGAATATTGCATTGTACTTAGCGGCTCACTGTGAGCTTTGCCTGTTAGACTGTGAACTAAGGGAGATGGTAACTATGTCTCACTCGTCATTGTATCCAAATTCCATGAACAATAAAAGGCACATCAGAAACTAAAAAATGACAATCAAAATGATTTTCTTTTCCTATGTTGGGATGGGGTTTGCACAAAATCAGCATTTCTTACTGGGCAAGTAAGATGAAATGCTAAATATTTGGAGGGCATATGTGGTTTTTGCCTTCAGTTCCTCATTTGGTGTAATGCCTTTTCTCCTTTTCCCTGATTAATATATTTTCACCTGACTAGTTGGATCATTCCGTGGCCCTGGTCACAAACATGAATCAGAAATGACTCCACAAGCCAAGATAGGTAAATTAGGGGAAAAATGTTTTCTTTCTTTGTGTCACTGACTGTAAGACAAAGACATCTGTGGAACAATATTGATGTCAAATGCAAAAGCCTAATAATGAAGCTAGACAGAGAAAAGATGTTCCAATAGAAAAGTAGAGAGAAAGAGAGGAAGAGGGAGAGGGAGATCAGTTGATGTAATTAAAACCCCTGTATCCAGTTAACATAAAGTATATAAAATCCTATGAATTAGAGTTACCTGAACCAACAAATTCTCTTCTTTGATTAAGCTAAATTAAGTTGGACATCTGCCATTTGTGACTGAAAATGTCATGATTAATACAATATTATATCAGCCTCTTTGAGAGACACAATTCTACTGGAATATAAAAGGCTCTGACAAGTCCTGCAGGAAGGAAATCAATGCCACTTTGTTTATGTTTAACCAAGTATTTTCCAAACTTATTTGATTACTAATTCCCTTTTTCCCTGGTAATAAATATTAATATCTATAAGTCTGTTAATTTTACACTTTGTGAAATACCAGCTACAACACTCGCTGTCTTAGGCTAGTAGGACATATATTTGCTAACGCAAAATGAAGTTACCTAGTGTATGCAGGATTTGGATCCATGACTCCAGTAAGCTTCATCGAGAGAAGCTGATATCCTGAGTTAGGGGAACTCTCTGGCCCCAGAAGTCTTTGCTGTGCTTGGGTTTATAATCTGCTAACAGAATAATGGTATAATAGTATTAGTTATTGTAATTACTACTAATAATAATTTAAAAAAATTGTCAAGCATTTACTATGTGCCAGGCCCAGACCTGAGCACTTGGTATAAATTATCCCATTTAATTCTCACCTACAAGACTGGCATTATCTATTAATATTTCAAAATGGACCAAGCAGAAGGTCGGAGATGTTGAATAACTTGCCTAAGATCACAAAGCCAGGATGTGGGTGGTGCAACGTTTGAACAAGGGCATGGGTGATATTAGAGCCCATACTCTTTCCCATTGCATATTAATGCTTGAGGGCTTGAAAATACATCATCTAGCTAGATGTGATGGACATCTTTGATAACTACTGCTGAACTGGCACAGAGGCATTTCTATCAAGGAACCCAGTCAAAGAACCTCCTTAAATTTTAACAAGCACATTTTCTACTACTCCTTGGCCAAAGTAGCTCATGTGGATTATAGATACGGGCTATTACAATTATGTTGTCTTTTGTCTCAGTGCTATTTTAATAGACTCAGTGTTTTGCAGTTCCATAGAGGTGAAGTACAAAATAGAAATTTTGAAGCAACAAACCCACCTACTGTCTGAACATGGCTATTTGGAGGGTGAGGTTGTAGTGTAAACATGGGAACTGACATAGCTGAATTTCTTGTTTGTCACTAGATGCTGACTTTTTAGCAACACTGCACTACCTTCTATGGTACTTCAGAAAAATCACACACACACACACACCCTTTTTTTTTTTTAACAGCACAATAATCTACTTAACTCTGACTCTGAAAAATGACCATTAGAGCTTAGTTTGACTGCTTCCTGGAATGGGAAGGTTACTACCTGAACCAGTCACTACCAGCTGCAAAGAAGAGTCAAGTACATCTATCTACTCAAGTAAAAGGGAGACCTGCTGGGTGTCAAGGATATATACAGCATTTGAATGGAATGGTGATGGGTGAGAAGTCTAGGACTTTGAATCTTGGCTCTGTCACCTACAAGTTGAGTGACTTTCTTCAATAATCACCTAATTTCTCTAGAGTGTAGTTGTCTCCTGTAGAAACAGGGAAATTGACCTTGCATTTGCCATCTGACAAGGTGCTTGTTGTGAGAGTGGTAAAAATTTTTGATATGTGGGCAGTGCCTGTGGCTCAGAGGAGTAGGGCGCCAGCCCCATATGCCCAAGGTGGCGGGTTCAAACCCAGCACCAGCCAAAAAACTGCAAAAAAAAAAAAAAAAAAATTCTTATATGTGAGAGCACTTTTAAAACTCTCATATGCTCATAGAATATAAGATGGTCATGCACTAGATTAGTGACATAAGTTATTTGGGGGAAGAGTAGGGAGGCATGGGGGGAAGGTGTTAAGAATTTTTTTTTTTTTAGGGTGATGCCTGTGGCTCAGTGAGTAGGGCGCCAGCCCCATATACTCAGGGTGGTGGGTTCCAACCTGGCCCCAGCCAAACTGCAACAAAAAATAGCTGGGTGTTGTGGCAGGTACTTGTAGTCCCAGCTACTTGGCAGTCTGAGGCAAGAGAATCACCTAAGCCCAAGAGCTGGAGGTTGCTGTGAGCTGTGACACCACAGCACTCTACTGAGGGTGACAAAGTGAGAGTCTGTCTCTCTCTAAAAAAAAAAAAGAAAGAAAAAGAAATTTTTTTTTAAAGAGTAAGTAAAAAAAGGTATTTTTAAAAGTCAGCTATAAAGACTGCATCATAATGTGATACCATTTTCATAAAATGTATATTACGGACATGTGTCAAAAAATATACAAGAGGATATTTTTCAAAATACTAGCAGTTCTAGGTGACTTTTGCCTTTTTTATTTAATTTCTATGTTCAAATTTTTATAATGGACGTGGATTATTTATATAGTCAGAAAAAAAGAAAAAAGAAGAATACCTCTTTTCAGTTGGGAGTTGTGGCAGATAACAGAGGTACATTGCTCAGATCTCCCTGGAAGGAAGGACTCACTGCTGACAGCCTGTTTAGCTTCCAAGCCAAGCTCATGCTTTTTGAGGGGCAGCTCCAGCCAGTGGGGTAAACATCAGAGGGATGAGAGGACCCAGCCATTTTCACCCAGGAAAGATATATATACCAAGACATATTGATATACTGAAAACTGTATGTTTAACATATAATTTGATTAATTTGGACACTAGCATACATGAAACTGTCACTGCAACCAAGGGAACAGTCATATCCAGTATCTCCAAAAGTTTTCATACATCCTTTTGATATCTTTTTTTTTCTTTTGCTTTCTCGATACCTTGTATATAACTCAATTAGAACATGCATCAGATTGTGTTGGATTATCCGCTTTTGTGTTTCTCTCTCTCTCTCACTCACTGGGCAGTAAACAACTTAAGGGCAAGGACATGTCTTAATTGTATTTGTTCACCCTGCCCCCATTTACAGCTCAAGGTTTGGTGCATAATAGTTGCATAGTAAATGTTTGCTAGATAATTCTGACCTCTTAAACTGTACACATGGTTTAGTAGAAGTTTTTTTTTTTCTTTTTAATGACTAAAGCCCAGCTTTAAAGAATAAGAAGCATATCCGCTCATATAAATAAAAAGTTTCATCTGCCCTCAGATGAACAGTTTTTCCATCTTTTAGCCCTGTTTTGCTCTCTGTTGCCTTCATTCTCAGGTGGGCTGTTTGTGGTGGCTGCTTTAAGTGCATGTCCCTCTAGCCAAGCCGTCCAAAAGGAAAGAGAATGAATCTTTACTGATACTGCTAATAGAATTCCAGAGTGAATCTCACTGGACCAGCCTGGGTCATGTGCTCATCTCAGAACCCATCGTTGTGGCCAGAGGAAATAATGTTGACCGATCACAGCTAGCTAGGTCTTGCACCCATCCCTGGAAGGCAAAGAGGGGTCAAACACAACAGACTTACACATCTTGGGGATTATAAAAGGGGTGACTTACCAAAGGAAATTACCAAGGATCTCATTAGATGAGGGGGAATTAATACAGGTCACACCACGGGGCATGTTAGGATTCTACAATGGGGATGTTAGCAAAGAAAAGAGAGGTAAGATCCATTTAGAAAAATGATGCTGGTAAATCCCAGATCCTGGAAGCCAAATAAATGAGAGAAGTAATCTTTTCTTTGTAAAACTGATCAGAAAGTGTTCCTTCTCCTTCTCTTGTGCAGTGCTGTCCTACATTTTAGTGTTTGCCTCCAAATGATCAAATGTACATCTGTACATGGAGCCATGTATGCCTATGCTTTGAAAAAATAGGGAAGGAATTAAGTGACGTTCCGTATAAAATAGAGAGGCAGCACTATAGCTGCACCCATGTCCTTAGTTTCCTGTTTGGCTTACTTAATTGGAATAAATCAGAAGTATGCAAGCCCACCCCTCACCCAGGGAGGGATAAGGGACTTGTCACAGCAAGATATATGTATAAGATTAATCAAGAAAAGATTGACACTAAATTCAACAAACTTCAGTGACTATCTTTCCCATAGGACTTCTCGGATCCTTTAATATGCTAATGATGGTTGAGATTTTTTATGAGGGAGACTAGAGATAGTAGAATTTTCAGACACCCCCCCCCCCAACACTGAAGACTTTGGGGAAGTAGGTATCACAGAACCAATATTATGAAGAAAATATTTTGGGGTTAGCTCTATAATACTCTTTCACACATTTTCAAAATTCTAATGATGGAATTTCATTGTTACATAGAACCATCCAAAGCAGAAAAACGATTTGTATTTTTATTTGGCAAATCATTCAACCTATGTAGGTACAACTATTAAACAACTTCAATTTAAAAGAAACTTTGCTGGGTTTATATGGGGATGAACTTAAGCTCAGAAGGTCACAAATCCTTTTTTTTTTTTTTTTTTTTCTTTTCTTGTCAGATTCCTTATCCAGTAATGTGGCATTAAATCTTTTCACAACCATTCCCCAGCCTTATTAAGTTCCAATCTCCTCTTAACCCTCCTTCCTGTTCCAGGCCACTGATACTTCCTTTTTGCACTTTCCCTGTCTGTTCTTAGCTTCAGGGCTGTGGTGCTCAGTTGTAGCTGCTTGAAGGAACTTTCTCTGCAGCCCATTATATCGCACCAAGTTGTCTACAGTCCACCCCTCTCTCTTCTCCCACCTGGATGCTGTGTGCTAGAGTACAGTTGTGTTTGGGGGACATGCTACCAGAGGGGAAGAGTATGTTCATGTGGTGGCAAGGTTAGTGTTTGGGAATCAAATCCACTTGCAGAAAGGTCAGGGAGAGGATGACTCATGGGACCCTCCTTCCTCTTGCACTCCTTTGTCTGGTGGTGGGGAGATACTAAAACAGCCTGGGGTAGTAAAGAGCTATCAGGGGAATAAACAGGGTCTGCAAAGCAGAAGAACTCAAGACTTGTTCCTCTTCTGCCACTCCCTACACGTGTGACTCTGGGTGAATCACTTTCTTCTCTGTACCTCAGTTTCTCCTTTGGTAAAATGGCAGGATTGGGATAGGCCAGTAGCTCCTTTACCTCACTGATCACTTGAAAGCTGGATAAAGATACAGTTTTCTGGGCGCCAGTCCCCAGAGGTGGGTTTGAAATGTGGGACGATGACCAGCAATCTGAATTTGAATAAGCTCATCCAGGTATGAGTAACACTGGGTTAGATTATTTCTAAGATCTTTTTCCAAAACAAAGCTTTGATAAATATCCTATGTGCATTAGGGTAGTGGATGTCTCTCTCTGCACCCTCCCTACTACTGTGGTTCTGATGTAACTGTTAACCACAGAATTCTGTTGGTGACCTAAATCTATCTAATCATAGGGATACACTCCTCTGGTCTCTGAGAAGGACCAGTGAGAGTTATGTAACTAAGGCAGCCCAATCAAAGGTTTTCACTGGGACTTTTAACTTGCAACTGGAGAAGAAATAACCTATTCTCTAGAGTCATGGAATTTGGAAGCTGTTATCCAGAGCTTTCAGGTGCCACATGTCCCAGCCCATGGAGAAAGCCTATCTGCACCAGGAAAGTGGGAGGCTGGGTGAAGAAAAACAGAAACAAGATGGGTAGAGTCAGGTACTTCTGGTATTCTTCAGTTTCTCATATCCTAAGGGTTTGTCTAATTATTGCAGTCTGTTCTGAGAGCTGCCTTCTGCTCCATGGAACAGTAAAGCCTCCTTTTTGCTTAAACCAGCTGAAGTTGGGTTTCCAACCAACCGTCACTTCCATCTAAGGATCCTGTGGCAAATTCAGGATTCAAACCTGGGTTTGACTCCAAAGTCTATGTTTCTAACCACTGTTCAACCTTTTCTTCTTCAATGGGGAAGAACATAGAAATTTTCATTGAAGTCCCTCTGCTTCTTGCAGAAAGTCCCTGGCCTCTGATCAGCTCCAATAATTTAAAAATCCTTAACTCTCTTGCATGAACATTACTGTGCTGTTTTCCTCCTCCTTTCTGCTCTCATAATATTTCTTTTTGCACAATTCATTTGCTAATGAACATTTACTGCTATGGACTGTGATTTCTCATATCTATAGTATTAAAACTTTGTTTAAACTTTTTTGTTATGTCTCTTCAAACTGTAAGCTCCTGAGAGCAGAGAATATGAGTTATATTTTTAAAAAACAAATTCTTCATCATTATGAGTATAGGAATGCTCAAGAAGGTATTGAATAAGACAGAAGGGCCTGGGTTCCAATCTTATGTGCCAATTTGTAGGTAGAATTTAAACCCAAGAGTGAGGCTCAAGAATCCATGTTAGGGCATACTATGTCACCCCAACCCACAAATGTTATGGACTGGGGACTCAAAAGAGAGAACACCCAGAGAAAACTGCCTGTTTGTTTGGGATGATTTGGAGGAAGTCACTTCCTTCTGCAAAAGCAGTTACATCTTCCCAGCAGCAGGCAGGATTCCCAAAGGAAACATAGAGACCTCATTTATAAATCTGGCAGACAAGATGTAAGTGGAAGCAGTTAACCTTGGTTCCCTCACCATTCTTCCCTGGAACACTGGGAGTGACAGAAGCTGCCCTCCCAAGATCCAGAGCTTGGACCTCCAACTAATGTGAGGCTCACAGCTCTCCAGAGGCACTATTCAGGGAGAACCACTTAGCCTGACTCTCTGCCCTAGTCACAGTAAATCCTCACCCTGAAGGGCTGCCCCTCTTACAAGGATAGTCAGAAACAGAGACCCCCAGCAAACCAGGGACCTGGTCCCTGCCCTCAGCAAGTCTGGAATCTATTTGAGGACACAATTCACATCTGCATGTGAAAACCAGTTTGGAATATTTATGAGGCTGGCTAGTACGCTGTATAACCAAACAGTGCATGCTGAGTACTAATAGAGATAACCAGTCTTAGAGCAGGAAGAGATCTTACAAATTAGCTAGTCCAGGTTCACTGAATGATGACACCATGAACTGACTTTAACCCATAGATGTTTCATTTGACTTACACAATGATTTTTTTAAATTTGATTTTCTCTAAACCAACTTTTAAACTTGAGGAGAAATCATATAAAATAAGGTTCCAGCTTTTCTTTAAAATACAGGTGATCTGGCAGCCCTGTGGGCTTATATTCCTGCATGGTAACATCTGGCTAGACCTAAGAAAAAGATGCCTTTTCAAGAAAGGACATAGGTCCTGCAATTTACCAAAGTCCTCACTAGTCCCTGTTGCTTCCCCAACTCTGAGATCCAGTATCATGTGCTACATATTGTTGCATGTGCTTTATTTTTTCCCTTCTAACAACAAAAAACCTCTCCGTACTCATTTTCTGATAAAAAGATGAAAACTTAAGTTTATCAAACTGACTGCACTTGGTCTGCTCCTCTCACATGGATCAACTGCCTTGTGCAATAAGTTCCTGAACGTGTGGTCCCTGGTTTCTTCCAAACCCTACTCTGACAAAATTGAGACTCAGGAAAGGACAGAAGCCTGGCATCACAGAAGGATCTCTGGGCTCAGTCCAAGTCAAGAGAGGGGTCTGAAAGCCTGGGTCTGAAACCCACAAGTAGCATCTGAAGGCTACATATTTCTGGGAAGGTTGCCTCAGCCCTCTGAGCCTTAGTTGGTCTACTTATAAAATGGATTCAAGAATAACCATCCTACAGGGGTTATTAGGAAGATTAAAAGGGAATTACATCGGTACTTTATAAAGTGCAGGGAACTGGAAAAACATGACCATTTAACCAGGGCTCTGTGTTTAATTTGGGCCTTACAGCCCCTGCCATTGACTTCCATAAATCTTTGCAATTTTTCAAATAAATTTTAGCTTTTTATACTTTTATTCGCCTCACCCCCTCTCTATTTAGCATAGATAATAGAAAAATTGTGTTTTTGGTACTACATCAACTGTGCTATAGTTTGTTGATGCCACTTACAGGAAATATTTTTGCAGACAAACTTTCTTGAGTCCTAGAATCAGAGCAAAGAGCAAAGAATCTCTTTTTATGGCCCAAAGTGGCAATACTAGGTGATATTGCTTGAGCTATTACTAGGAGCCTGGCACTAAACAAGGCAGACTCTTCAAATGCATTTGAATTTCACAGTGGCCATATGAGGTATATATACCAGGTATTTATTGCTGAATAACAAATTACTCTCAAATCACCCAAAATTTAGCATTTTAAAAATTGATATAAATATTTACCACCTTGCACATAGTTTCTGTCAGTTAGGAATTTGGGAGTGATCTAGCTGAGTGGTTCTACTTCAGGCTATCTCATTAGGTGGCTGTCTCATCTGAAGGTTTGAATGGGGCTGGAGGATCCACTTCAAGTTGTTTCACTCACATAGCTGTTGGCAGGAGACCTCAGTTCCTTCCCATGTTGGCCTTTCCACAGGGCTGCTTCAGTGTGTTCATGCCATGTGCCATGTGACTTCCTTCAGAATGAGTGATCCAAAAGAGAGCAAGGCAGAGGCTTCACTGCCCTTTCTGGAAGGTGTGAAAGTCACATTCCATAATTTCAGCAACATACGGGTGTTTGTGTAGGTCAGCCCTATTCATTTCCAAGGGGACTATATAAGATCTTCGATATCTGAAGCAAGGATCAATGGGGACCATCTTTAAGGCTTGCTAGGATAGTCTAGTAGTCCCATATTAAATATGGAGTAACTGAAGCTTAGAGGAATTATATAACTTATCCAACATGGTACCGATCATATTGGCAGAGCTTAAATTCAAATCCAGATTTGTCCATTTGAAAATTTGCACTGAACCACTCAGCTCTAGAACATTCCAAGTATATTCAAAACTGCAACACACTTTGCAAATAATTCTATTATTTGATAGAACATTCCAGGAGTAGGTATAACTTTATTGATAAGCAAGATATCATTCATTCACCCTCTTATTAATTCATTTATCCATTTAACAAATATCCACAAATGCTTTATTCATGTTGGAATGTGAAGTAAATGATGTGGCTAAAATTACATGGCTAACAAATAGAGAGGGACATAAACCAAGGTCAAATGACTCCTAGTACAGTGCTCTTTTACCACCTGTAAAGCAGTTTTGAATTTATTGTATATGTCTTCAGAGCATCTTGGTGAAGTCCAAAGAAGAGAAGTGACTTCTCACAGACTAAGAGAATAGGCTGAAGCAAATACCATGTTTCTTCCTCATAATGGTTCTAAGACCTGGACAAACATTCAGACCAGCAAGAAAATGCTTATTCTAAGACAAGCATTCAGACCAGCAAGAAAAACTCAGCTGGAATCAGAATTCAGATCTTATAGTGTTCATAATAATGGGCATTGAGTCTGAATCCCAATGTGTTCCCAGCATTAAGCAAAAAAAAAAATTGTCATGTATGGCCAAGAAATACATGAAATGATGTTCAACATTAGTAATTATTAAGAAAACGCAAAAGAAAACTACAATTAAATATGACCTTGCATCCATTAGGATGTCTACTATCAAAAAAAAAAAAAAAAGAAAGAAAGAAAAAGAAAAAAGAAAAGAAAGAAGAGAGAATAACAAATGTTGGCAAGGATGTGGAGAAATTGAAACCAGTGTGTACATTTGATGGGAATGTAAAATGATACAGTTGCTGTAGAAAACAGTAAGATGGTTCTTCAAAAAATGAAAAATAGAACAACCATATTATCCAGAAATTTTACTTCTGAGCATATATCCAAAACAACTGAAAATAGGGTCTCCAAGAGTTACTTGTATACCCAGGTCCATAGCAGCATTAGCCAAATCATGGCAGTGACTCAAGTGTCCATCAGGGACAAAGGGATAAATAAAATGTGGTATATACATACAATAGAATATGGTTCAACTTGGAAAAGGAAGGAAATTCTGACACCTACTACAACATGAATGAACCTTGAGGACATTGTGCTAAGTGAAATAAACCAGTCTTGAAAAATTACTGAACAATTACACTTATATACAGTACTTAGAATAGTCAAATTCCTAGACACTGAAAGTAGAATGGTGGTTTCAGGGGTTAGAGGGAGGGCAGAATGGGGAGCTAGCATTTAATGGGTATGGAGTTTCAGTTTTGCAAGATGGAAAGAGTTCTGGCAATGCACGTTGATGAAGGTTGTGCAACAATGCCAATGCATTTGGTATCACTGAACCACTTAAAAATGGTGGTAAATTTTATGTTATGTGTATTTTACTATAATTGAAAACATATGCTTTTGTGTCATTTAATTACATTTTCAAGACAGCCCCACATGACAACCTGTCTTGTAGAGGAAAAAAGAGACTCGGAGATACTAAATCACTTGCTTGGAATCATGTAACTAAGAATTAGAGATGGGGGATTTAAACTGAAATCCTTTGGAGTAAAATACATAGCCGCCTTTTCTCTGGCTCTAGGATTTGCAACCAAAGGGAGGAGGGGTGACCACTTCACCATTGCGGGGCAGCAATTTGTCAGTCACTGAGTGCCTCAGGAGGCAGTTGGCTTTTATGATCTGCACTCAAGCTGGGGAGAAGGAAGAGCTGGGGCTCTGGGCTTCTTGACCAGGGATGGCTGAAATCAGAGCAGCAGTCTGCTTTGAGCTATTTCTCTCGAAAACATCCCAGGTGGGCTTTGGCTGCACAGCTGGGATAATTGGCTAGCCCAGGAATACCAAGAAAGATATTTACAGGTCCAGCTGCTGTTGTCAAATACTTTTCTGCACCAGCTGGGCCAGATACCTTTAGCTTTTAAAAATCCCCAAAATACCAGGATTATTTTGGGGATTTCTGGGTGGAGGGGATGGTGCGTGACAGTACCCTTGTGGGTCCTGGCAAGGAGCTGGGAGTTGATGTGGGGCTGTCCTGGTCTTCCTTTCTTGCCTTCCAAGCTTTGTGTTCATCCTTTCTGCCTTCCGTCCCTTGCTGGGAAAACTGACACTTTAATTCAGAACAAGTGAAAAGGAGGTTACGCTCAGCTTAATGAGAAGTGACCAGGGAACACGTTGGATTAACCAAGGGAGATTGTAAAGTGCTGTGTAAATATCAACTTCTGGGCAGCTGGGGATGGAAAGGCATTCGAGCCAGTCTGGAAGCTGCACCAGCTCCCCACATTAGGAGCTTTGCAACTGCTGAATTCTGGAGTTGGCCAGATGCTGTCCAAGACAGATAGGATAGGCTGCTTCTTTTTTTTCTTTTCTTTCTTTCTTCTTTTTTTTTTTTAATGTACTGAGCACTCACTGTCTAGAGTGCTAAAAATTTACATGTAGCATCTCATTTATGTATTTATGTATTTATTTATTATTTGGGATTCATTGAGGGTACCAAGAATTAGGTTACACTGATTGCAGTTGTCAGGTAAAGTTCCTCTTTTAATTGTGTCCTACCCCCAAGAGATGTGCCATACATCATGACCCCCACCTCCCTCCTCCCCTCTCCCCAATTACTCATGACCCTACCCCACTCCCCTTGTATTAGCTCATCTGCTGCCATCATTTTATAACTGAGTACATTGGATTCTTGCTTCTCCATTCTTATGAAGCTTTACTAAGAAGAATGTATTCCACTTCCATCCAGGTTAATACAAAAGATGGAAAGTCTCCATCTTTTTTAATGGCTGAATAGTATTCCATGGTGTACATATACCAGAGCTTGTTAATCCATTGCTGAGTTGGTGGGCATTTAGGTTGCTTCCACATTTTGGCGATTGTAACTTGAACTGTGGTAAACAAATGCAAATGTCCTTAAGATAAAAGGATCTTTTTCTTCTGAGTAGATGCCTAGTAATGGGATTGCAGGATCAAATGGGAGGTCTAATTTGAGTTTTTTGAGCATTCTCCATACTTCCTTCCAAAATGCTTGTATTAGTTTGCCTTCCCACCAGCAGTGTAAAAGTGTTCCCTTCTCTTGACATCCACACCAGCATCTACAGCCTTGAGACTTTGTAATGTGAGCTATTCTCACTGAGATTAGGTGATATCTCAGAGTGGTTTTGATTTGCATTTCTCTGATGATCGTGGATGATGAGCATTTTTTCACGTGTTTGTTAGCCATTCATCTGTCTTCGTCAGAGAAGGCTCTGTTCATATCTGTTGTCCAGAGGTACATGGGATTGTTTACTTTTTTTTCCTGTTGATTAATTTGAGTTCTCTGTAGTTTGCAGTTATCAACCCTTTGTCAGATTGATATCCTTCAAATATCTTTTCCCATTCTGAAGTTTGTATTTTTGCTTTACTTGTTGTGTCCTTACCTGTGCAGAAGCTTTTCAGCTTGATTAAGTTTCACTTGTTAATTTTTGTTGTTGCAATGGCTGCTGAAGTTTTTGTCATAAAATGTTTCCCCAGTCCCACATCATCGAGAGTTTTCCTGACACTTTCTCCTAAGATTTGTATCATTTTATGTCTAACATTTAAGTCTCTTATCCTTCTTGAGTCAGTTTTTGTAAGGGGTGAAAGGTGTGGGTCAAGTTTCAGTTTTTTATGTGTGGTTATCTAGTTCTCCCAGCACCATTTGTTGAACAGGGATTCTTTTCCCCACTCTATGCTTTTCTTTGGTTTATCAAAGATCAGATGGCAAGTAGAAACTGGTTTCATCTGTTGGTTTTCTATTCTGTTCCATATATCTATGTCTCTATTTCTGTGCCAATACCATGCTTTTTTGATTACCGTGGACTTTGTAATATAGCCTGAAGTCTGGTAGGGTGATGCCTCTAACATTGTTTTTATTGCTAAGAATAACCTTTGCTATAGATGGATTTTTGGTTCCATACAAAATGAAGTACTATATTTTCCAGTTCTTAAAAATATGAGGTTGGTGTTTTAATGGAGATTGCATTGAATCTGTAGATTGCTTTGTTTAAAATAGACATTTTGACAATGTTGATTCTTCCCAGCCAAGAGCATAATATGTTCTTCCATTCGTTAGTGTCTTCAGCAACTTCTTTTCTTAAGGTTCCGTAATTCTCTTTGAAAAGATCTTTCACCTCTTTTCTCAGGTGTATTCCTAAGTATTTCATTTTTTTTTTTTTTTTTTTTTTAAGTAACTATGAAGGGTATTGCGTCCTTGATTTGCTTCTCAACTTGACAGTTATTGGCATATATAAAGGCTACTGATTTGTGGACATTGACTTTATAACCTGAGATATTACTATATTTCTTGATGACTTCCAGGAGTTTTGTTGTTGAGGCTCTGGGGTTACTAACTATAAGATCACATCAGCAGCAGCAAAGAGGGACAGTTTGACCTCCTCTGCTTCCATGTGGATTCCCTTTATATCCTGTTCTTTCCTGATTGCATTGGCTAGAACTTCCAGAACTATGTTGAATAATAGTGGCAATAATGCACATCCTTGTCTGGTTCCAGTTCTAAGTGGAAAAGCTTTCAGTTTTACAACATTCAGTGTGATGTTAGCTGTGGGTTTGTCATAGGTGGCTTCAATCACCTTAAGAAATGTGCCACCTATGCCTATTTTCTTAAGTGTTCTTGTTAGAAAAGGATGCTGAATTTTGTTAAATGCTTTTTCTGCATCTATTGAAAGGATTATATGGTCTTTGTTTTTGCTTCTACTGATATGGTGTATTACAATTATGGATTTGTATTCCTTGGATGAAGCTACTTGATCATGATGTGTAACTTTTTTGGTGAGTAGCTGCAATCTATTAGTTAAAATTTTGTTGAGTATTTTTTAGGTTTTTTGGTCTATAGCTCTCCTTTTTGTTTGGGTCCTTTCCTGGTTTTTTGCAATCAAGGTGATGTTTGCTTCATAGAACCATGTTGGGGAAGGTTCCTTCCTTCTCAATGTTTTGGAACAGAATCTGCAGGATAGGTACAAGCTCATCTTTGAAGTTGTGATAGAATTCTGATGTGAAGCCATCTGGTCCTGGGTTTGTTGTTATTGTTGTTGTTGTTGTAAGCTTTTTATTATTTCTTTGATCTCAGTGCTTGATATTGGTCTGTTCAAGAGATCTATTTCTTCCTGGTTAAATCTAGGAAGATGGTATGATTCCAAGTATTGGTCCATTTTCTCCACACTGTCAAATTTATGGGCATAAAGTTTTTGATAGTAGTCAGAAATAATTTCTTGTGGCCAGGTACAGTGGCTAACGCTTGTAATCCTAGCCCTCTGAGAGGCTGAGGTGGATTGCTTGAGCTCACCAGTTCAAGACCAGCCTGAGCAAGAGCAAGATCCCATCTCTAAAAAATAGCTGGGCATTATGGTTAGTGCCTATAGTTCCAGCTACTTGGCAGACTGAGGCAAGTGAATTGCGTGAGCCCAGGAGTTTGAGGTTGCTGTGAGCTATGATGCCACTTCACTCTACCCAAGGTGACAAAGTGAAGGTCTGTTTCCAAAAATAATAATAATTATAATTATAATCTCTTATATCTCTGTGGTATCAATTGTTATTGCTGTTATTCCCCCCTTTTCATTTCTGATTGAGGTTATTAAAGATTTTACTTTTCCATTTCTGGTTAATCTGGCCAATGGTTTATCAATTTTATTTATCTTTTCAAAAAACCAACTCTTTGTTTCATTAATTTTCTCCAAGATTTTTTTTATTTTCAATTTCATATTTAATTTTGATTATTTCTTTTCTTCTACTGGGTTTGGGATTGTATTGCTCTTTCTTTTCCATTTCTTTAAGATGATTCATTAAGTTATGATGTGCTCTCTGTTTTTTGGATATAGGTATCTAATGTAATAAATTTCCTTTTTAGTATTGTTTTTGCTTTGTCCCACAGGTTTTGGTAGCTTATGTGTTTGTTGTTGTTGTGCTCAAGGAAGTTAGTGATTTCCTTTTTTAAATTTTTTCCTTGACCTGTCATTCAGCATAAGGTTGTTGAATTTCCATTCCTTTGTGTAGTGATGACAATTTTTGTTGGAATTGAGTTCCAACTTTATTGCCTTGTGGTCTCAGAAGATACAAGGTAAAATCTCAATTCTTTTCATTTTGTTAAGGTTTATTTGTGTCCTAGGATATGATGTTTTGGAGAATGTTCCATGGGGCCTGATGAGAAGAACATGTGTTCTTTTTTTTTTTTTTTTTGCAATTTTTGGCCAGAACTGGGTTTGAACCTACCACCTCTGGTATATGGCGCCGGTGCCCTACTCCTTTGAGCCACAGGCACCACCCAGAATGTATATTCTTCAGCTTTGGGATAGAGTGTTCTATATATGTCTATTAAGCACAATTGTTCTGGAGTCACATTTAAGTCCCTTGTATCTTTGTTTAGTTTTTGTTTATAGGATCTGTCTAGCTCGGTAAGAGGAGTGTTAAAGTCTCCTGCTATTATGGTGTTTGGGGATATCATATTGCTCATACTAATTAAGGTCTGTTTCAAGAATCTGGGTGTGTTTAAGTCAGGTGCATAAATATTTAGAATTGAAATGTCTTCTTATATTGTTTACTTGACCAATATGAACTGTCTGTCTTTATCTTTTTTAACTCTAGTTGCTTTAAATCTATTGTGTCTGAATATGAGTTTGCAACCCCTCTTTTCTTCTGAATTCCATTTGCCTGAAAAATTGTCTTCTATCCCTTGACCCTGAGTTTTGATTTCTCCTTTGAGGCTAGGTGTGTTTCCTGCAGACAGAAAATGGATGGCTTATTTTTTTTATTCAATTAGCCAGCCTATGCCTCTTCAGTGGGGGGAATTCAAGCCATTAACATTTATTGAGATAATTTCTAAGTGTGGTGGAGTTCTATCCATCTTATTTTGTGAAAGTCCATTGATCAGTTTTGTCTTTTGCATCATAGTGGAAGTTAGGTTTTATCTAACAGGCTGGTTCTGATAGGAGCTTCCAGGCCTTACTGGGCCCGTAGGAGCTTCTTACTGGTTTATACAAGTGGGAGCCATGGTTAAGAATGAACAGGAGAAATTTCATTGGGGGAAGATGTTTCAGGAGCCAGAACTTGTGCAGAGCATTTCCTTTCATATGCAGGTGGCTAAGAGCATTGAAGCTGCACATGTCCACCCTTAAACCCTGCTTCTGGGCCTTGCTATTCATAGTTGATTGAACTTGAATTTGAGGCTCAAGCCTCTTGCTTATCACAAGTAAAGGAGAGTTAATAATATCTACATACTAGAGAGGATTAGCCCCAAGACATATAGAGTCAACATTCAGTGCATGGAATTTGTTACTATTATTATCTTCTGGTGTCATCATGCCAGTGTTTATGAGGAATAATTAATCAATGTATTGGAGACAATCATGGGAGATTAGGTTGCTTTCAATATTGTTCATCTCTCTTTTCTCCTACAGTAAGAGCATACATTTTCTGCAAAGGATCCTGTAGTAAATATTTTTGGCTTTATGGGCCAGAGGGTCTCAGTAGCAGCTATTCAACTCAAAACCAACCAAACAAATGGGTGTGGCTGCATACCAATCACACTTTATTTACATAATAAGCAGACTGCTGGGTTTGTGGGTCATGGGTTGCTGACTAGTCAGAGACTTATCTGACTCTTCTTTAATACCTGATTACTTTTCATATTGCTCCATAGCTGAAGGACAAAATGCCTGATATTTCCATTTGAATGTTAGCTCCTTGAAGACACTATGCATTCCACAATTGTTCTTGGGTATCCACAATTTTCTCTAAATGGGGAACTCAATAAATGCTTCCTCATTGGATAAACTTCATGGGAGGCTTCAGGACAGTAAAGGGGTGAAGAGCACAAGATTCAAAGTCATAAGTGCATAGGTCCAAATCCTGATGTGTTTGGTTAAGTGATTTCACGTCTCTGAATCTCAGTTTCCTGACTATAATAATGGAAATACACAGGGTATCCATTTCACTGGGTTGTTTAGGAGGATTAGATAAGATGACAGACAAATGCAAAATTCTTAGTGAAGTGCCTGGCAGGCAGTAAACATTTCATAAGTATTATTAGCATAGGGACAGATCCCTCAACTAGAACCATGATATTCCAGACCCTCAATAAGTATTTGTGGAATGTGGCTAATGAAGCCTTTTTGTTCTCTGTATCCTCATCTCTAAAATGGCAATAAGAAGATATGTTACTTTACTTAGGATTATGGTTGCTATTTACTTCCAAATTGCTGCAAAAGACATTAATTCATTCTTTTCTTATGGCTGAGTATCACTCTATGATATATATACACTACCACATTTTTAAAAATCCATTCATGAATTAATGGATACCTGGGTTGATTTTATGTCTTTGCAATTGTGAATTGTGCTGCAATAAATATTTGAGTGCAGGGTTTTTTTTTTTGATAAGATGATTTATTTTCCTTTGAGTAGATACCTAGTAGTGAAATTTATGGATCTAATATTTTAAAATTAAAAAAGAAAAAAGAAAAATACAATGGAGATAAAAAGGAAGATGTGTTGAGAGGCTATCCTGAAAATTTAGTAGGACAAAGTAGTTGGCAAATAATTTGGATTCTCTAACAATAGAGCTGCTTTTACAAGAATCATCTGCAGTATTCTTTTTCACTTCCTTACCTTATCTCCTTTGCAATACCCAAGACTTTAGCTCCCTACCCTCCCCAGCACACACACACCCAAATTTTTATTGACAAGGGTTTTACACCCTGGTGCTACTGACATTTTGGACTGGAGATTTTTCTGTTGTGGGGGGCCATCCTGTGCATTGCAGGATGGTGAGCAGCATCCCTGACCATTACACACTAGATGCAAGGACCCTACCTACCCTACCAGTTATGACAACCAGAAATATCTTCAGACATTGCCAAATGTCCTCTGGGGGGTGCAAAAGATGCCTCTCTGCCGTGGTTAAGAGCCATGACTTTAGAACAAGCCTAAGACATATAACAAAGCAAAATTTTGAAGGAAGAAGAGGTCTTCTTCTGGGCTGCAGAGATAATGAGAAATGGAAAAATGACCATTCTATCTGCAGAGACTCCAGAGTAACAAGGTGCGACCTGTGACTTTCACAAGTGACTTAACCTCTGTGAACCTCAGTTTCCTCATCTGTACATTAGGATGAAAATTCCTATACTCTTAGTTTTGTGTTGAGGACTCAGTGCCATAGTGTAACCAAACTAAGCGCACAGTGAATACTGAATAAATCACAACTATTCTTTAAGGTTTTTGTTATTGTTGTATATATTGAGGATATGATAAAGTTCCCTCCTGCCTCTTGAATTTCAGATTTTATTTCAACATTCACTGCATAGTGTGCAAACTGGAATGAATAAATTAGATTTGACCTTCAGACATGTTTTATTTGGTCTTCAATGTGATTAAAAAGTATTTGAATTCATAGCTTACATTGAAACATTGGGAGATTTTATCTAGAATTTCAGACACGAGCTTTTCCTAAAAAATTGAGGAATTGGCCAGTGCAAGAGCTATAGCTCCTCCTGGTAGCAAGTGACCTGCTTGAGTTGTGGCTGCCACTTTCTGAGATGATGTGTGATCTCTCCTGTTCCCTCAAACCCTTACTGAGCTTGTGTAGACTTTACTTACTGGTCATTTCCTCTTGATTGCTGTAGGTATTTGAGTTTACAACTCCCATGTCTGGAATTCTTTTTAAAAACTTTCAGAGTTTATGATTCTTACCTAAGTGTTTCCATCCGTTTCCTTGGAGCCAAGCCTCCTCTCCAAGCTGTGAGGTTGCATGCAGCACTTCTGACTCTCCACACCCTAACTTTGATATCCCTTTTACCTTCTCACTCTTGACAGGAAACCAGGCAGCACCATCTCCAAACAGTCCACTCGGTCTGGGGTGCTGTGCAGATTTGAGGCTCTGGCACCCCCATCCAGTTTATCTATGCCCCTTCTCCTCATCACCCCTGGCCTCCCCCAATCCAGTCTTCCCCAGCAAAACCAGAGCTGTCAGCTTCTGGACAACTATTTATCAGACATGAGGAAATAACAGCTTTTAACCACGGTTCTCATGCTTGAATACTGTGATCAAATTCTGAACCATTTCCAGAAGTGCCCCTTGGGGCCCAGGGGAGACGTGGTTTCCATGAAAACAACTCCTTGCTGTCTCCCATCTCCGGCCTCTCAAATGGGAAGCAGATCTTACCTCCAAAAGGTTTGAGAGGAAATTTAACTATAAAAATTGTCAGGAACCAGACCATCTTGATGGGGACCTGTAAACAAATGCATTGTCCATGACTACAGTGGAAAGTCCTGTAGCACTGTTCCCTCCAGAAATCTCTTCCAAGCTTGCCTGGGCCGGTGCATAAAATACAGAGGGAGGGAAGTTTTGGAAATACACAAGTTCCTTCCCAACAGGGTTATTGCTTCCCCTTCAGACAAGCTTGAAGCTTAAGTACTTTTCTGAGAATTATAGAAAAAAACTAAGTAGCCACAAGAGAAAACAGAAAATTAAACTAGGAAAGGCTGGGGAGGTAAGGAAGGGGCTTCCTAGATTTAAAAAAGATAATAAAAGCAAATTACTTAGAAGTCTTTGATATCCAGAAAGCACACCATATCCATGATAATATTTTCTGTCATCAGATTGGTTCTGCCTTAGAAGCTGCAGGGATAATCACAGTGACTATCTACTGAGTGCTTATTTTAACATATGTCCATGGTCATATATAATTCTCACAACAGTCTTACCTGGGTATTGTGATGGCCATTTTAGAGGTAAACCAAGGCTCAGACTGGTTACAGAGCTTTTCCAACGTCACACAGCCCATCAGTGGTAGGTCTATCTGATTGCAAAGTCCATGACCCTTTCTATCACACTATGCCGCACCCTCTTATTTAAGTCTGGGATCAGTGTTAGGCCTATGGAGAAGAGCAGAGAAACTCTGTGAACTTCTAAAAGCAAATGGATATATCTACCTTTCTGTCATTTTATCCCCTGTGCCTAGTGTAGCACCAGAAACATTACAGGTGTTCAATAAATATTAGTTGGATTAACAAGACAGCAATGATTCATCCAAATAGATGTATTTCTACTGGTAGGTTTTCAGGCAAGCTAAAGAGATGTGTTTGTATTGTAATTGTCTGCTCCATTTTCTTTTTCTGCCTCTGAGTTGTGAACAGAATATCTGTTTCTGTATTCATTTGTTAGGGCTGCCATAGCAAAATACCTCAGGCTGGGTGGACTACACAACAGAGATTTATTTTCTCTCTATTTTGGAGGCTGGGAAGTCTGAGATCAAGGCAACAGAAGGTTTGGTTTCTTCTGAGGCCTTTCTCTTTGGCTCAGGATGGCCATCGTTTCACATGGTTGTCTCCATGCTTGAATGCATCTAATGTTTGTATGTCCTAATCTTCTCTTTTTGTTAGGACACTAGTTATTTTGGATTAAAGCCCACCATAACAACCCCAATTTTAATTTAGTTACTTCTTTGAAGGCCCTAGCTCCAAACACAGTCACATTTTGAGGTACTGGGAGTTTAGGTTTCCACGTATGAGTTTAGGGGTGGGGAGTCTATTAAATTTAGCTCATAATAATGTCTGTCTGTGGTTCACTTTTGCATCCCCAGAACTTTACAAGGGGTCAAGCACACAGCTGGTTAAATAGATTTGACGAATAAAGGAAAGAAAGAAGAATAAAGGATGGATGGATTGATGGATGGATGGACGGATGGGTGGGTGGATGGATGGATGGCCATTTTAATGGATGAATAGCTGGGTGGATGGGTAGAGGGATGGATGATCAATAGGTGTATGACAGGTAGACAGATGTATGGATAGATGAATGGGTACATACAGATAAAGGGATGAGTAGATAGATGAACAGATCTGGAGTGTGTGATGTTTCACCATAGGGGAGGCCTCCCTCCAAGATCTTACCACTGGACAGGGACCCAGGCTTCTATATCATCTTATATTTAAGTTTCTATCAAAGGTCTTTGTTTTTATCCTCAGCACTCATCACCGTCTTACAAGGTAAGTCTTTTCCTTATATATTTTGTTTATTGCCCATCTCTCTTAACTAGATGGATAGGGGCAAGAGTTTTTTCTGTCTTCCCTACTATTCTATTCTCAGATCCTAGAACAAAGTTGTGCCACTCTCAGTATTCAGTAACTATTTGTTAAATGAATGCTTGATGGAGTTGACCTACCCCTTGACTCCCATTTGGATACTTTAAGACCCAGCAGAAGGCTCTTTCCACTAGAAACCTTCCCTGACCACTAAATCTGCAGTAATGCTCATGGCTCCTCAGAGATAAGAGGAGGGCTATGAACATGACTGTTAGGCTAGTCTTGCCAGCCGCTAATTAACCACATGCACCATTATTATGTCTCCATTAACTGATTCATGCAAGTAGAATAGCTTGAATATCTGTGAAATGCAGATTTTCCAACCCTAAAATGGACTGGAACCAGGCATCTGGGTGCAGGGCCTTGGATGTGCCTCCCCCAGAATATTGTAAATTACGTGGTCCTTAAATCAACTTTGAGAAACTGTGAAAATTTAAACACTGAGAACCTGAGGTCAAAAGTGCTTTGAAATTTCATCAAGTCTTCCGCGTGTCTTTATTTCTTGCAAACATTCACCATGTACCTTTCTTACCCTCTGTCTTAGGAGGATTTGGTTGCCTCTGATAGACATGTGCAAACTGTGGCACATGGAGACGTTTTCTGCTTGCTGATACTAGACGTGAGAGAGGAACTTGGGCTTCAACAGGGTTTATGAAGCCCAGACTCTTTGGTGCTTCTGTTACAAGGTCTCACATGCTCACAGGAAGTTGATAGGATTAGTTCTCAGGGCAAAGGTCACAGATCCCAGAGCAAAGGTGTCAGGGGCCCACTGATTTATTTCCTTGTTTTTCTTCACATTTCCGTACCCTCTGCTCCCACTCTTACAATGTGGGTGGTTGTTGGAGGATGTCCCCTTTCATTGGGGAAAGGATAGTTTTACTTCTCTGTTGTTTTTATATGTTTAGAAACTAAGAGCTTTTATGTAGCCCCATATCCCTTCTGCCTCTTCTTTCTACTCTTCCTCTATCTCATATTTTTCCTCTGCTCCTTCCCATAGCTACCATGTATTAAGCATTTGGTATGAGCCTGCCTTTCTCTCTCAAGAGTTTTAGAAATATTATTCCATTGAATCCTCATGACAGCTTTCTTGAATAAAACTATCCACTTCACTTATAAGGAAACTGGTATTCTGAGAAGTGAAGTCATTTGCTCAAGCTCACACAGCTTTTCACAAGGCAGGAATGGGAGGCAAACTCAGACTGTCCAATGCTGAACAAAGCCTATGCTCATAACAGGACACAAAGACAGACAAACCTCAATGCCCACATAGGAGTTTAGACCACAGGGAGTGGTGGGGACTGTGGCAGACAGGAGAATCCTGCCCTGTGTAAAGGAGGCTGCTACTGCTCATCTCCCTGAATATTGCAAATTTGGGTGTGGGTGGACCTTCTGATTTTTCAAGAGAAGCTGGAAATCAAAATCTCTTATGCACAATATCTTGATTTTTAAATGTCAGCAACGAATTAATATATTAATTGGGTAAGTCAAACATACCTACGCATTGACTCTATCTTGAGGACCACCAATCTGTGCCCTCTGCTCAAAACAGCCACTAGAGTGTAGCTGTCATGGGGGTGGAGCCACAGTCCACACCATCCACCTGTTGCCCCTAGATTCTGTGAGTTGGATGGATTTTTGTCTTCTTGCATGTTATCTCTTGACTTACAAAGAATGATGGTTACTGGAAACAGGGAAGACCCCCTGATGTCCCCCCAAATGACATCTTGTAGAGCTGCACTGTTCAGTAATGTAGCCATTAATCACATGTGAATCTTTGTATTGAAATTAATTAAAATTAAGTGAAATGTAATGTTTAGTTGCCTAGACACCCCAGCACATTTCAAGTGGTTGTGGCCAGGGCAGATTTAGCACATTTGCCTCAGCACAGAATGTTCCATTGGACATTCCTATTGAGAATCAAACTCCAGACCTACCTTTTTTCTCTGTCCTGCCCCTATTGCCCCATCTCACAAGACACCTCTGCACACCCAGCTTTCTCAGGGAAATCTCTGCTGCCTCATCTGGAAGGAGAAAAGAAAGCTAATCAGCCCCCACTTCCTTTCTCAGAAAGTATGTACATCATTAATGCCCTTCAGAAGACTTTTTTGCCTGCTTCTGATTATTTCAGAACAGTAATTCTTGGAAGGGATTTCAGGGCAGACAGAAGAGCATCAAGCCCTTGGGAAAGATTTTTGAGGAGTCATAGAGCCAGTTGTCTGCACTGGGGGACCCGCACCCTAATGCTATTAGGTTGTTTCAAAAGTTTTGTCTGTTTTAATGTCATGTGTTTTTGTAGCTTCATATCTCAATAAATATTTATTCTACTGTGTCGTGGTATATACTGATCGATGGAGAATTTTGTACTCTATACATTGATGCTGTTCATTTTTTTCTACTTTTAATTTTTTCTACTTTTAATTTTAATTCTTTTCAGCCTATTACTATATGATGTCATTAAGCGATTTTCGGCCAATTTTTCTCTATGAATTCAAATTGAACCAAAGTGCTGCCAAAACAGCCTGAAAAATTAACCAGGCATTTGGCAATGATAGTGTTAATGAACGCACTGTTCAACATTGGTTTGAGAAATTTTGTTCCGGAATTTTTAGCCTTGAAGATGAGCCCCGAAGTGGTCGATCTAGAGTAATCCAGGACGAGGATTTGAGGACCCTGGTGGAGACTGACCCATCACAAACGATGTGTGGGATGGCGGAAGAACTGGGTGTCAGTTCCCATGCAGTTTTTGATGGTTTAAAACATATTGGAAAGGTCAAAAAGCTCGAAAAATGGGTGCCCCACAATTTAAACGATCGGCAGAAATTGTCATGTTTTGAGGTTTGTTCTTCATTGCTTTTGCGCAACCAAAACGATTCTTTTTTTGATTGGATCATCATGTGTGATGAAAAGCAGATTCTCTACGACAATAGGAAATGTTCAGGACAGTGGTTGGACACCGATGAGCCACCCAGGCACTTCCCAAAGGCGAAACCCCACCAAAAAAAGATCATGGTTACTGTATGGTGGTCAGTGGCTGGTGTGATTCACTATAACTTTCTGCAACCAGGCCA